>JARWCS010228232.1:0-13615 GCA_034783895.1 Geukensia demissa
GGGGCAGGTAATGCTAAGGCACTGTATATCAGTATTCATATGCAGTCTGATGACCAATGAGATTTCTCTATTTCAACACGTCACATGATAATTTAACTTAACACATGATAAAATTGGTTTTAGGGTTATGATGCAATATTTTAGTGAACTTCAATAAAATTTTTATGTATAAATGACATAATCAACTAATAAGGTATTTTATAGTGTTATAAATCAGGATATGACATGGGATAATCACTTGAAATTGGAATGTACATGCATTTAAAATTTTCAAGTTAGAGTAAATGGTAATTACTTTACGATGGAATTGTTGGTAGGGATTTCACAAGTTAATCTGTAAACATAAAATAAATACAGTTATTAAATGTATGAATTTACAAAGTTACATAATTACTAATAACGGCTTTAATAAAGACTTCATTAGAAATTGTACCATAACCAGCTCAAGCCAAAAGTAGACCAATCAGAATAGACTAAACCAAAAAAGGTAGAGCTGAGTAGACCAAATCAAAAAAGGAAGACTTAGCTGAGTAGACCAAACCAAAAAAAAGTTAGACTTAGCTGTGTAGACCAAACCAAAAAAAGGTTAGAATAAGCTGTGTAGACCAAACCAAAAAAGGTAGACTTAGCTGTGTAGACCAAACCAAAAAAAGGTTATACTCAGCTGAGTAGATCAAACCAAAAAAGGTAGAGATGAGTAGACCAAATCAAAAATGGTAGATTTAGCCGAGTAGACCAAACCAAAAAAGCTAGACTAAGCTAGACCAAACCAAAAAAGGAAGACTCAGCCGAGTACACCAAACCAAAAAAGGTAGACTAACCAGAAAATGTACACCCGACTGAGCAATTTGGAAGAATTACATTGGACTTGCAAATTCATAGTTTTCCATTAAAATAGAAGTAAAGTGGAGGATACTGTGGCTGAATTTATCTGATATGCCTTTTAGCCTATTTAAAAATTCAGACATTGAAGAGTTGAAACCAGATTGATAGTCCTTTAGAACCCTTCATTGGTATTATTTCTGCTGCCACCATGTAAAATTATTGTGTAAGAAAAGATAGTTATGCCTGACCTACTCAGTTTGGAAAGCCAAAACAAAAAATTAAAAAATTAGATGCATGGAAATCGAAGTCTGCCAGGTTTTTTGAAAAAAAGCTGCTCAAAATTGAACAATACATGGTTAATCATTCTCATTACTAGTTTGTCCAGTTCATTTCTTCCAGTTTATATGACTGGGAAACTCATTCACCAGAACTTCAATCTTGCATTGAATTTTTGTCTTGACTACAAGTAGCATTGATTGTGATAAGATGTTTTTCGTGGACAAGTTCTTCGCTTAATTGTTTCTAAGCATAATTTTTGTACTGAGCATAATATTGATGTTACCTACTTCTGATATATTTGAACAGTTCACATTTTTTTTCTTAAAGAATAACTATGGCTGTACCTTTACAACATCACTATTGATTTGTTATTGAAGAACTGGGTCATCAAGCCTTTAGACATTTCAATCTTTAACCTAAAAATCAATGCTTTTTATCATGATTATACTTGTTATACTTTGGCAAAGCTTGGATGTAAATACGGGATGTATTCAGTTCTGTCTTATTTATAGTTAAAGGTCTAGCAAGTTTAAAAGTATTATAAAATAGGTCAGAAATTAAGAAAAAAACATGTGACTTACTCTATTTTACAAAAATGACCATTAAAAATCTAATTGTTTTACACTTAATGTAAGACCTTTTGATATAAGTCTGACTACATTCATTGCAAACATTTTGTTTTGCCAGGACTTTTAGGTGTTTCCTCATATTTGTTGCATTAGCACAAAAAGAAATATAGTCAAACTTTATATTAAGAGGTCATCTTTGGGGAGAAACGGAAGTGACCATTATAGACAAATGACCTCTTAAATAAAGTTCATTCATGATAGAATCTTAAACAATGGGAAAAGATGGTTTTAAATTCAATTGGCTGCTGAATATAGTTGACCGTAAGGACAAGTTTTACTGTATCCCATTCAGTTGACTTACACTGCAATGAAGTTTGGATATTTTTCAGGTTATTTATTGACTAAAATGGTACAATTTTCTTTGGCGTGTTGATTGCAGGTCTAAGTGCAGGGTGTTCATTTCAGTGCATATTTGTAAATAAACAGTTTTTTGGTATGCAGCAGTTCATTTTCAGAACTTTACAGAGTTTAGTTGCTATTTTCATATTTCTTTTGTTTCATATTTGAAAAAAACTATAAACTATTTCTTTTGGTAAACAACTTTTTTCTTTCAGATATTTAAAGTGTATTGTTGCTATTTTTATGTTTCCTTTGAATACACCAATGCTTTATGTTGACTTTTTATGACATGTTCATAGCTGTTTTGTAAATGAATACTTTTGTTTTTCATTTGGTCATATTGGTGATTTATTAGAAATAAGTAATAATGGAATCAAATATAGACATTGGTGTCAGATTATTGAGAGGCATAATGATCCTAGAATTTTAGTCATTATACTCAGATGTATTGCTGGTTAATTTAGGAAATTGTAAATTTGTGATCAGATGTGGGATATGTGGGATAAAGATAAATGACAGTATTGTATGATATTAACAGCAATTTGACCTTTCTGACAAATAGTTATGGAACTAGGTTTATCAATAGTTTTACAAGTGAACATGACATAGAAAAGTCTTTAGCTCACTTGGCCACAGGCCAAACTTGATTGGAAGTTTTTTTTTTCTCCCGATATGACAACAAACATGGCTGCCACAAGCAATTCTTGTTTATGATTGTATGATTTTTTTTTTAAATCTTCTCTGAAACCTCTTTGACAAATGGAAAAATATTTGAAAGGAGGCACTTATGCAGGGACTGTTATGTTTTTAAGTTTTTTCATTTCATTCTGATTAAAAAAAATATGGCAGCCATGAATGTTTCTTGATTCTAGGCTGATGTCTTCTCCTCAAAACTGCTTGGCTAAATGGAACAATATTTGACATGAAACATTTGAGCAAGGTCATTTATTAAGTTTCCTTAAATTTAAACAACAGTCATGGCCACTATAGGCCATTTGATGTTTGTTTCCAGATGACCCAATATTAAGGCATCTGAATATGAAAATGTGCATGATGGAAGATATTTGTTGTCAGGTGTTCCAAGGGGGATAATTCAACTTAAGGGTTCAACATGCTTTGAATTCTTTAGTAGAATGCCTCCTAAACCGTTGAGTGGAATATTTTTTTTAAAATTTTATATGAAGTTAAGGCAACATTTGTCGATGTGTTTGAAGAAAGAAAATTGATGTCAGATGCTTCCAAGGTTTGATTACTCATTGTGAGGGTTCAATATGCTTGGAGAGGGCTGTATCATATGGTAAACATTGCTCACAGTTTTTCTAGTTTTGTCATGTGTTTATTATTGTAGTGGCACAAACTGTTATTGAAACAAAAAGACCCTTTATTTTATACCCCGATAGCATTTTTTGTAAGGAATTTCTGAAATTTTATTATTTTAATAACATTAATTTATTTTCCTCTGTTAACAACAATCATAACAGTAAATGAATGAATTTATTTCAACATGGTATATAAATAGTTTATCAGTAGGATACAGTTACATTGGTCAAGTTATTTACAATATCAAATAAATTGTTTACCTATAAAGCAGAAATCCATTATAATATTAATTGAAATAATAAATAAGTCACATGTATATACTTGTGGTTACATAGAGTTTTTGCCTGTATACAAGAAATCCTCAGTGCTAGATTTTGTGACATTCTTTCAAGTGAAAAATTGTTAAAACATGAACATATAATATTTGCATTTTGGTAAAATAAATAGTAAACAAATCTTTTTCAATTGTAGTCAACAGTACAGCACCACCAGAAAGACAATGGATGTTCCTTTCAGCCCCAGACAAGACAAAGCCAACAGGTAAGTAAGCTCTTTTCTCTTATTTTTATGAAGTTTTCACACTTCCCAACCAGTGTGAGAAAAAATCGATAGTCAACATGTGGGCAAGTTGTTCTGATTTGCTGATTTTCAGATCCCACGTGCTTCTTCGCGAATTCAAAGACTTGTCATGATCTTATTTCTTACCCTGGAGGACTGAGCTTTCCAAAGACTCTATCAGTTAAGTAGGAATTACTTTATTTTTTGGCTAATACATATGAAAATGCCGTAAAAATAAGTGGCATGTTTGTTTGTTTTGTACACGAGTTACGTCCCTCGTAACAAGGTCATGATAAAAGATGGTGCACGATCCCGCCTATGATAGTTTTTTAATGATATTTTGATGTTTAAAAAAATTAGAGAAACAAAATCTTACATTATAAGCCGTTGATTATCATATTTCTATAGTCTTGATAGTTAAACCTTAACATTTCTCGGTAAACCTCGAAATTCTAAGGTTTAACTATCTCGACTGTAGAAATATGATAATCAATGGCTTACAATGTAAGATTCTATAATCACAATCCCAATGCTACAACTGTGATGCAAAACCAATCTTTGTCCACTGAGATTTAGTGTCTAATACAGACCTGATTTTTTTCCGCTTTAAAGCGGAATTCAGCTTTTCAAAACCGGGATTTTCCTGCATTGCATCCTTATTACACACAGAATTAAGCTTCCGGTAATACATTTCCGCTTTATTTCTACGTTGGCAAAATCAGGTCTGCTAATAGCAGAATCAGATTTGGTTTCAGGAAACAGTCTATGTAAATTGATGCAACACTCATTCATTGGCCCATCTAAAAATTTACTTGCAAATTAATGTGCAGCACATTTTAAATTCTCAATTAGTCCAAGATATACAGAAAATCTTTCAACGATTAATTATTTTCCTGGATTTGTTTTAATTATAGCGGGAAACTTTACAATAAATTACATGGAGACATGCAAATCATCTATACATTTACCTGAAGTTCATTACATATGAGTATTGGCAGTTTTCGTGTCAAAAGATTTATTGTTTTTTGTGCCCACTCTTTCTGACAAAAGTGTTTTCCGGTTACCATTAAGGCTCGTTTCTTCTACCCACTAAATGCACATCACTTACATTTGGATTCATTCTATCCACTGTATGAATAATCAGAAAATCTTGCACTTATTTTGTTTTCCTTGTATGTTTGTTGTTTAGTTTCATTTAGAGTTTCTCATATATCTCAAAAATTGTTAACTTTAGACAAATTCTGACATAGGGTAAAAGTATTCAGCATGATGAGATCTATCTGTGGTGAAATTCTTGTGGAAATCCTTTAACTCTTGTTGGAGTTACTGCCCTTTTTAGTCTTTTTTTAGCTAATTTTGTGAAGTTATAGTTGAAAAAATCTTCTCCTCTGAAACTACTGAATGGATATAGGTGAGTGGAGGTGGTAATAATGTCTGGCTACAATGGAATGTCTTCCTGTGGACTGAATGTCTGGCTACAATGGAATGTCTTCCTGTGGACTGAGCTTGCATGATAAAAAACAAGAACAATGAAGTGTTCATTCTTCTATCTGCCATTGGAGGTTGAACAATCTTCAGTTTATCTATTTGTCACATGAAACAGTTCCTCTTTTGTTTTAAATTTACTATAAACATATTTAAAATAATACAGTGAAACCTGTCGAAACCGAACACTAAGAAAACTGAAAACCTGTCCTAACCAGACTGATCATTAAGTCCCTTTATATAAGTTTTCATTTGTTTTAACCTGCCTTAACAAAACAACTGTCTAAACCGAACATTTCTTCAAGTATAAAAGAGGTTCGTTGTAGACAGGTTTCACTGTACTGGTATAATGTCAATGAGAGTGTGCCACATCTTATGGCAGAAACTCAAAAGTTCAAATCTAGATGTCTTAAATATAAACCTTCCGTTAGGAATGTAAGTTTGGCACATGTATATGGTCATTTTTCTGTATGACCTTGTGGTGCAATATTTGGCTTTCTATTTCCTGCAACCTTTTGTTTTGCATCTATTGTAGGGACAGTCTATGTGATGTTTATTTGTTCTTCCTCTATAAAACTATGTCAGTTTATTTGTATACAAGCGATATAAATCAAGGTCTTTAGTACTACATGTAAAAATATCATAAAAACACATCTTAACACTATACCAGAGTGTGTAATGAGGGAGTTGTTATGGTGTGTAGGGGTAGTCGTTACATACTTGTCATAACATTTATTGCTATGGGTTTGTATGTCTTGTTTGTGGTTTTACTGTGTAGTTGTTCACAAAGCAATGCTGTACAACACAATGCTGTAACATACAAGAGTAGTAAACATTTATAAGAATGAAAAAATTTAAATAGACATTTTTTGTAACAATTTATCATTTTCTTTAAATCAAACAAGATGATTTGATTAGTCAATTTTTTAATTGAGATGTTTTATCTAAACAAATCTTGGTTAATATATATTAGTCCCATCATACAAAAAGTTCAGTTTAGCAAAATGTTTTGACCTAAATTTGGCTGCATTATAATCTTTATTAATCAGCCTTTTTACCAAATTTGCATTTTTTTGTACCAGAGAAAAGCTTTATCTGAAATATTAATTGCATATTTGATATTATATGTATTAAATTCAGATCTATAATGGTAAAAAGACCTGTTTCTGATAAAATTAAATTAACATAAATAAATCATTTATTTGTAATTTTATCCAAATAACTGCTCATAACTGTTAATTAAAATTCACAATTACATAATTTTCAAATTGGATACTACTGTATAGAATATATATAAAGTTAATCATTCATCATTAAGGCAAAGTCATGATCGCAATAAATTTCACATTTGTCTGGTAATATTTTATAAATTAAAAGGTAACAAAAACAAAGCGTCATTGTAGTGTTTTACACAGTGTTTATGACTTTTTCTCACGCATTTTTTCAAATGACATTAATTTTAAGGCCGTTGATTAGCCTAGCTGTGAAATTTCATGTTAGGTACATATATGGAATAGTTTTAGGAAGTATAAGGTCAAATGGTAGCATTGACTTCCCATGTTGACAAGTTTCATCAGAGGCTATTAAACTCTCACAGAGAAATCTGTAACTTTCAAAGTGACCTTCGCTGTGTCTTTTACCTATAAGCAGGTATATGTGAAATTAAATCACTTTCATGTTACAGCATTTACTTCTTTAGATTATGTTATTGTGGTGCAATTGGCCACATACAAATTGTTAGATATATAGTCAAAATTTGATATGAAAAAGAAAGATTAAATTTCATCTGTTTGGAGTCTTGCACGGCTGATAAATCTAGGAATTTGATTTTAACTTCCCTGTACAGTTCACTTGTGTACAGCTCCCTAGCTGAAATTTCCCAAGAGAACAGGTGAATTTTCAAACTTTTTGAAATTTGTCACAATTCAACGTTTATTTCTGAGTAAGTCCAATATCTTCCACTATAGAAATGTCCCATTTTGTTATTGAATTAATTTCTCTGAATGATCAAATGCTGATCAAAGTAAAGTATGTCACTGAAATTACAGAATGTTATACAAAATTGATTAAAACTTTGAAATTCCCATAGAGTCCAATGTTTTACTAAAGCTGGCCAAGGCAGCCGTATTAGATGTGCTGGGGTAAACTGAACTCTTTTTTTTTATCCGAAAAATCATCAAACTAAAGATTGGTCTGAATTGGCTAAGCAATTTCAGAGGAGCAAATTTCCCATATCTCAGTGTTTATATAAATCCAGCCATGGTGGCTTTGTTAGATGATTTTCAGTAAAACAAAACACAAATTTAAAAGGGCCATCCATGGCAGCCATATTAGATATTGTCCAGAAAAAGTGAACTTGTTTGAAAGGGAATCATCCAAGGATCATTTTCATCCAGAGTTTTTTTTTAAATTGGCATTGTAATATCACAAAACTTGATGAAAATGTGGAAAGTTTACAATGAGATTAGCTATCTTGGCCTTTTAGGTCAGTTGAGCTTAAAAAAAGGTCCACTTTGACTAGTTTGTGATAAGGTTGTCTTTAGCCTGCTGAAGGCTTGTACTCCACAAATAAAAGTAATAACTGAATTTTATTAAAAGATTCAAAGTTTGTATGCTACAATGAAAAAAGATTTGATATTAAATACCTACATTTAAAAGTTTTACAAGAGAAAGGCATAAACAGGGATATTTTTAGGTCTCAGGCGTTTTGTATGTCTCGAGTTTTTAGTAACCATATCCTTATCAATCATACCTGAGTATTTTGTATAAAATAAGGAACTAATCAGGCTATAATTATATAATTGTCATTACATATTGATTACCTGCTTGGTCTAACATTTAGGAGAATTCTTTTCTCTGTTTGATAAATTGGTTGTTTTTGTTTTTGTTTCTTCATTTCTATGCAGTGGCAACATTTCTGATAACGGGTCATAAGAATAAAATAAAAGTGGGGACAATGGATTTCACCCACCTATGACCCCCGTTTGGTGTGGCTACTGGACTTTCAGGTCTTTTTGCTTTGTGACATCAGTTTTTCTAGCAAAATGTATCAGTCAATACATGGCTAAGAATTTTCCTAATGAAGCTAAGTCACAAATCAAAAACCTTCTTGTGCCGGGCGAGTCACTGGTGAGCGTAATCCATTTATAGTTTCATTTAGTACAGAAAAATGAAGAGCATCCAAGAAATGCACTTGTAATTTATTGTTTTAAATATTTTATATAATGTGATGACCATTTTGTCCATTGTTCCCTTAAAGGAAAATTTTCTTCTTGTTATTTTTCTGATCAGTTCCAAGGCATGAGGTAAAAATAAAGTTTTTTAAGCCAGGATTGCTGACATATAATTTAGCAATGCATTATCTGCTATTTTCAAATTTTTGTAAATGCACCAGAATTTGGGTAGTCTCAATTTAATTGCATTATAGAATCATGAATGGCTACATTAATAAACTGGGCATAAGAAAATTGGATTGTGCAGCATGCTATTGTGTCAATATATTTTGCAGCTGCTATGTAATCAGTATATTGTTTGTATTCAGGGCAGAGCTTTCATCATTTTGGTTAGGACAAGATTTATAAAAATTTCTTAGTAAGATTTTCATCCTATTTCTTTTTTCAGCAACCTTTACAGTGATGTGTTACAATGTCCTGTGTGATAAATATTGTACCAGACAGTTGTACGGGTATTGTCCGTCATGGGCCCTTAACTGGGATTTCCGAAAGAAAGGAATCATGGATGAAATCAAACATTCTCAGGCTGACATTATTTGTCTGCAGGTAAAACTTAACTCAATATGTTTATTTTGTGTAAATGTTGTCTCTTTGTCAATCAAATATGGGATATACAATATAAAAATAGGAGATGTGGAATTATTGTCCATGAGACAGCCATCCACAAAATAACAAAAATAAACTTCTACAGATCCCATTACGGTTTTTAATAATGAACCTGAGTCCATACCATAAAAGAAGCTGTAAAAAGCCCCCAAAATACAAAAAATGAAATTATTTATAAAACACAACAATCATCCTAATCCATTGGAAAATGGTAAACTAACGGGTAATAACAGTTAATGACTATTTAAACAACAACAACTGCTAAACTACAAGTTCCTGGCTTGAGACAGGCACATTAAGTATATGGTAGGGTTAAACCTGTTTGTGAGCACTCGACCCTCCCCCCTTACCTGGGACAGTGGTGTGACAAGACAGCAATAAAAACGTGATAAAAAGCATTAGTACATTGAAACTGACTAGCTTTGGCAACGTGTGTTCTTAATTTTTCGTCTTTTGTTTGAAGATCTTTAAAATCATGAAATATTAAGTAAAGAATTAGAACATTAACTTTTTCATAATTTATGCATGTTATATTTGGAACAATAAAACTGATACATCTATTGTGTTGGAATGTTATGTTTCTTCAGATTTATTGACTTGTAAAGAATAATAAATTTGAAATCCTATGAGTATTTTTAGAAAACAAATGTACAGGACATTAATCTTCATATTGTTATATAGCTGTCTTTGGTATAAAAAAAATCATTCTTCCAAAAATCTGTAAAAATAAAAAATGGGAGGAATCACGATTTTAATTGTCTACCTGTTGTAAGTCACAACACCAGTCTTATTGTGTAGACAGCTAAACTGGATTTAATACAAAGTACTGACTACTAATAAGTTAATCCCATTAGTACACAAAAATAATTTCTGTAAGTACTTTTAAAGACCATAAGTCAGTGCAAAATCTAGAACTACGTTTACAAATCTTCATAAAATAATTAGGAGAGATTATTTTTAAATCTGTTAGGACAATGGCAGATTATTACAAGAAGGATTGTACATGTAAGAGGTTCAGAATCAGTAGATATCCTAAAAACCATGTAGCAACGGGTCTAATCCCCAATAATAAGAAATTTTACATATTTGATTATTTGCAACAATGTCTAACACTAAAAAAAAGCCTTTACACTTTGCCATAAAAATAAAGCAGGAACTATGGTAGTGAAATGTTTCTGATTCCTCCTTTAATTTTTTGGTTTAATAATGTTGTATGGTTTAAAGTAAAGCAGAAAATGTGCTTCATTTTGTTTGTTCACAACCAAGAATAACTTGTTAGTTACATTTCATTGAGTACCTAGAGTGCTAAGTTTTGTAAAGGTAATATCAAATTCCCTATAATTTTGAATCGCAAAGTCTTCAATTTGAACCACCCTGGTTGATGGAATAAGTAAAATACATATAGAAAGGAGGTTCAAAAGAAAGGCTTGCCTCAGACTTAACAAATATATGAGAATATTCATTTGCTCTTTGAATGACAGTTAATGATTTGTTTGTATTGAGGTTTCAGTGAATTGGTAAGTGCCCTTAAAGGAGGACCACATGGTTTTAAAATCAGTCAACCCTTATATAATGTTTCATTTGGTTCTCTGTAAAAGATACTGAAAAGTATTCAGTATAGTCCATCATGACTGGACTTATAATGTTTTAACCTTGTAAGAGCTGGTGAAGAGATACCAGGTAGTTTTCTGTTGACATCTTCACAGTTTTTCCATGGCAACTGTTCAATTATCTTGAATGAAATCGTGACCGTTTTGGATATCAAATTAATTTTATACATGTAATATAAGATACATTTTGATTCTAATTTCAAAAGTTCTTAGAAAATTTTCTCTGATATTTTTTTATAATAAATAGATATTTTTTTATAATAAATAGATAGGACATTGATTTTTTTTAGGATGGTTTTAAGTCTGGTTGTAAATTAGAAGGCACAGGTGTGTTTTTTCAGGCAGATTTGAAAGCCTCTTACTTCAAATGATTTTCTAAGAAGCTTTTACATGGACTTACTTGATGAGAGCTGACATGATTTAAATCTAAGCTAAGGATGAACAATTACTAGACCCCACATGTCAAAAGTTGAATTTCAAGCTGTGCACAGCAGATTTTTTTGATTGACAAAACTGATCAGAATTAATTGCAGTGGTGATCAGATTTAGGAAAGAGGATTTTATGGAAGTTAATATTCTTCTTTTCAAGAATTAATTTATTTCTTAAATCATTGTTAGCCTAGGTTTGACCACCTAATGTAGTATGAACATGTCTGTTTTTGTCAAACAATGTATTCTGGGAAAGCTTCTAGAAATTGTCAGTTTGTAGTTTTGTGAATTGTGTCAAGGATCTGAACAGGAGGTAACCTGGTTTTTAAAGTGCCATTTCAGGATACATAGTATGTTTTAATAGAACTCGAGCAACAAGAAGAAATACAAGAGTCAATTTTTGTTATTTGAATGGCACGAATGCTTTACCTTCAGTGTAAGCTACCACTCCCATCAGTTATGGTGTAAATTTCATATATTTCTAGGGTACCTGGGGTCAACTTTAAAAAGATTACATAAACCAGCTACATTTGATGTTTTCTAAACAGTGCTGCCTCTAACTATATGTGTATCTGTATCTTACTGGTCAAAATCTATTTTAATTACCACTAATGTAAAATGGTCTTACCATCTGAGGGTAAAATATTCCAAACATAAACTCTAGCAAGGGCCAACAGGTCAATGCCTAAAAGTAACAATTATGTCTCCCCACACTTTTGTGGGGAGACATATTGTTTTTTGCCTGTCTGCCTGTCTGTGTGTGTGTCACAAAGTTTGTCAGTGCAACTCCTCTGAAACTACTCATCCAATTTTTATGAGACTTCATATGTTGATAGGACATCATATGTAGTTTGGCATGTTACCACCAAAATTTTGATCCCCTCATTTTTTTGGAGTAATGCCCCTTTATTCTTAGAAAATCTTCACAAATGACCTTGTTAGGGCAACTACTCTGAAACTACTCATATGATTTTAATGAAACTCAATAAGTAGAAAGGACATCATGTGTGTCCGTCAGAAAAGTTTTCAGCATAACTCCTCTGAAACTACTCATCCAATTTTTATGAAACTTCATACTTTAATGGGACACAATTTTTATGAAACTTTATATTTAGAAAGGACATCATATGTACCTGTGCATACACGGGGAGGGGATATGTTTTTGCATTTAAAAATTTAAAAAAGCAATTCTTATTGAGCTAGAATAAGCTCATTGACCTCATAATATCAATTCATCTTTTTAATATATTGCAAATTTGTTTGTAGTGTATTGTGTAAAACATGTAGGATATTTTTTATTGTTTTGTTATTTGAGGAGATGTGAAAAAAATAATCAGAAGTAACACCTATTGAAAAAATAACTGTAAATGATATTAAAGATAATGAATGTGGGTACTTCCTTGATACGTGTTCAGGTTTCAACAGGACCTAACAGTATAACATCCTGATCCTCTTCAACTTAAAAGCAAACAGACTTAAGAAATAGGATTTCCTGCTAAAAATTCCTTTTTTTTTTTGAGAAACAAACAATATTTGAATAAGAACATTTTTCCTTGTTGATTTTTGCAAAATTAGAATATGTTGCCCTAAATGCACTGTTTCAATTTTTTTCTTAAATATTTAACAGACATATCACCTAATTAATTATAGTATATCAAATGAAATTTGCCACAACGAAAGTGAATCTATATCAAAAGTTTCACAATGAAATATATCATGTTATATATTGTTAGAATTCTTATTTTTGCTGCAGCTGAAGCTGTAATTAAACATTCATAAATTGAAATAAGTTTTCCCCATAGGGTGTAATGTTAGTTTTTTAGACTTTGTAGATTTGCTTCATTTTTTGGGTGCAATCAACCAATGGTCATGGGGAAACAAGACATGATAAAATTTTATTTTGGTGGGGTTTTATGACAGATAAGAGATGAAATTTTAAGATTATAGTTGAATTACATTTTAGCTGTAAGACTGAAACGAGATATTTATCTGTGAAATAATGCGATTTTTTGACAGATTTTTTAAATGTCAAAAATTTAACATAGAGGGGTAAATTGGGATTTTTTTGTGCTGAAGAAAAGTGAATTTTAACTGAAGAATTAGGAGTGGCAAAAAATTATAATATATAATATACAATTATGGCCCTGAGAGGAGGTGAATATCCAAAATTGCCAACCTTAACTAAGGTTATTTCCCTGAGGGCTTTAGCCCGAAGGAAATAACCCTAGTGAGGTTGACAATTTTGGATATTCACCGACTATTAGGGCCATAATTGTTTTATTATACCGAACGAAGGGTTATT
>JARWCS010228341.1:0-13615 GCA_034783895.1 Geukensia demissa
AAAGATCAAAGCTAATTATTGATAATTCGATATCGGCTCCGATATCGACGACATCGACGACATCGATGCTACATCGTCTCTTGGACATAACTTACAGATTTTAATATACTAATCCCATCATTACACAAATATTAATACATTTGGCATTGCATCCATTTTATATTTCTTCACGTTTATTGACAACATAGTATTAAATCGTTGGACATAATGTGTTTGATGACATCTCGTGTTGAGATGCTTGATGTTTTATCATCTTTGATTTTTCCTTTGACCACTAATTGGGGGAGGGTTGGAATCCGACTAAACTAATTTAAACCACCACATGTCTCATATGCCTGTCCCAAGTCAGGAATTGTGGTCATAGATTTGTTTTTGTGTTTATTAATCTGTTAAATGTACATTTTTGATAATATTCAGGTAAGAGCAGTATCAAGTTACGCATACACGATTGTTTATTTGGGGCGATTTAGAGCTTTTCACAAGGGGTGGTATATTACCCTTGTTGAAGGCCTTATGGAGACCTCTAGATTTGTAAATTCCTGTTTTTCTCGTGGTTGAAGTGCAGTCTTTCTGAATTTACCGAATATCTCATCATTTCCATATATAAAAGGTTCCGAGTTTGGACATGGAACATTGTATGTAACTAGAATACGTTTGAAGTTACTGATGTCATATGTATAAAATGATATAGTTTTGAAAATATACTACATTCAGAATCTCGGTAACTAGATCAAGGCATTAAATTTGTGTTCTGTAGATGAAACTCATTTAATAAGGATAATCGATGTTGTTTTCATGAGTTCGAATTTTGTTATTCACTCTCATTTCTACATTACACAGTTACTAAAAGGCGTTCTAACACATCTTGTTTTTATTACATTTGTTGACGATTTGAATTGCAGTGTTTGATTATTTTTCTTGTTGAGAAACTTGATTAATCAATACTGAACCTTGTCAATGAGGTGCTTCCTTTTAACTTACGTTTATATTTAATTATGTTGTTGGCAGGTAATTCTATAAGTAAATTACAAAATCAATTGTACGACATTTTTAATTTGGTTTTATCATAAATTATTTGCCTTTGGCCAGGATTTTAGTACTAAAAATCTAGTATAACCCGCTTCATATTTTATATGCATGCCCGAAGTCATGAACCAAGTTTGGTTTGTCGTTGTGTGGATTTTATTCATTGTTGCGTTAACGTGGTTATGAACAATTCTGTATTAAGCGTGCCACTATAAATGTACAATTAATTGTTTTTCATTGTTTGATATTAATGCTTTTCAAAGGAGCGGTATCCCCCAATTGTTGAAGGCCTTGTAGAGTTCTCAAGGTCTTGATTTAAAAAAAATTGTGCAGATATGATGCTGTCTCCTAGACATGTTTCCCCTAAAGCTCTTTTTTATGTGGTCTAACAAGTCGAAATCCCGCGGCTCAATCTAAAGGTCGAAACAATTTATGTATAAAAAGCGAGTGTAAAGACACACAAGAACACGTACACAGTGATTATTCTTTGCTAGGGAGAAGGTTCTTGTTGTCTCATTTCATAATGAAAAGAGACTGTTATGAATGGGTTTATGTAAGCTTTGTCAAGTCTGTTTACAGAAAATTATAATTGTTGAATACTATTTAGAATCATGCATGTATAATGTATTTTAAAAATGTGGTATGTTTTTGTGATAGTCTTTTGATCGTTTAAACGTTCCAGCATTTTTTTCTAATTTCTTGTTATATTTCGTTAACTTGTGTTGTGTTCCTACGTTTGTATTTGAAACAATTATGATTCCAGTCAGCTGAAATACAGCAGTTGTGCATGTTTCAACTAACGAAAACAAAACAAATGGATCA
Source organism: Geukensia demissa (assembly GCA_034783895.1). NCBI lineage: Eukaryota > Metazoa > Mollusca > Bivalvia > Mytilida > Mytilidae > Geukensia > Geukensia demissa. Next base: position 1,849 of record JARWCS010228341.1, read on the forward strand.
TACAAATGAGCATAGTATTATAAAAATGCACTTACACAGTTGAAAATATTAAGTAGCATAAAATATATTTCCGAACTTTACCCGCGTCTGCTGAAAACGCAAACAGGACAAACCACGTAGTCAAACTACCCAAGATCACGTGATATCGTCGATGATACGCAATGCAATCTCGATTGGCGAAGCATGAGGATCATTCCTGAATTTCAAACCAAAATAAAAGATATGCTATACCATAGTACTATTGAAACTTGTCATTTCTGTGAGGGGACTGTGTTTTTCCAAATTACATGAACTGTTTGCGTTCGGTAGATTAGTTTCAGAGCTATCTCTTTTATTGTACAGATCATTACTGTATTCCCGTACACCACGACACACTTGGAAAGTAAAAAGACGTTTGAATGCAGTTTTATATGCTCGGTTAAAATTATAATAAAGAAACGGATTTAGAGTTGAGTTAACATATCCCAGCCAAACAACTGTTGTAATAACTTCATACGGAATCTGGTACCCTATTAATGGATCTATAATATTCAATATGAAAAACGGAAACCAACACACACAGAAGCATCCCATTATAATTCCGATTGTTTTAGCAGCTTTTGTTTCTCGCTTTAGTTTGCTCTTGTTATGTTTATGTAAATGAGCTTCAATGCTATGTATATTTTTTGCTTGTCTTCTGGCAGCCTGAAAAATTTTAACATTACTGATGATTAAAAATATCGCAGGAATGTAAAATGCTATAATTGAGCAAATTACTGAAAATGGTATGTTAACCAAAAATCCACAAACTGGTTTTGCTACTGGAAACGCACTATAATACAAATCTTCTATGCCGATCAAATTCCATCCTTTCATTATTGGAAGAAATGATATGAATATCGGAATTATCCAACAGCATGCCAACATCAAAGCGATTATAGCTTTGCTTATTCGTTCGTGTAAAAATGGCCGACAAATGGCCAAGTATCGGTCTATAGCTAAACATGATAGATGCATGATTGAAGTTGTCGTGAACATTACATCCAAACTTGTAGTCACTAAACACCACATTTTATGCAACTGCCACACCTTGTTATTGTATTGTTGATATATTGCAAATGGCATCACAAATACGGCTACCATAATATCAGCAATTGCCAAGGACACTACAAAGGCATTAGTTATCGTTTGGAGTCTTTTGTGAGTAACGACAGCCACAACAACTAGGGCATTCCCACTGGCTGTAAGTATCGGGAATACTGATAATACTGCTGTCAGGAAATATCGCAATTCCTGAGGATAGCACGGAAGTGTATTTCCAAAAATGTTTTGACAAGTGAGACTGACATTGTGATAAGATGTCCAGTTAGACATGCCTGGAAAAACATTACGAAACAGTTGGAAACTTAAACATTAGATACCATCTATTATTCAAGTCCTGAAAAACAAAAACATAACAGATAATTTAATTTTGAAAGAGAATTTTAAACTTTATCTGTTCACAATTATTACCAATTTATCTATTTTATATGATTTTACGATTCATACAAATTGTATTTGGTTTTTTAGTTCTTCAGACAAACATGGCATTTGATAAGGTTTGCCAGTAACCTGCCTCTTACTAGAGGGTCTCTATACCACCGTCATGAATTAGCCGTATAATGTTTAAAACGACTTGAACTCAAAACAAGCCAAAAAAAAAAAAAAAACAAAAAACAAAAAAACAAAAAAACAAAAAAAAAAACAACTACCAACAAAGACTAACAGTAAAACATTCACTAGAAACCCCAGGCTAGTTCGTCGAAAGCAGAAGCTTAGAATTAACAACCAGTGTTCGATTTTCAGTTTCAGAATTTCCTTAATGTTGAGGAAATATTCGCTTTCCCCCAAAAATATTGTGTAAACGTTACAGTACTTTCATAGTTTGTTCTGGATTTTATGGGGTAATCCACGGAAAGTAAATGTTGAAACTTCGATCACTAAGGTTTATATTTTATAGACACCCCATGAACAAAGAAGCCAGTAATGATTAAAACAATAAAATTCAACAAAAAGCCTGCATAATAAATTCTGGTTAACTTTTCTATAAAAATATCATTGATTTCAGACCAACATTCAACGTATTCTGGTTCGTTCTGGTTTCCCTTGCGTTACTTCAAATATTTATGTGGCGTAGATCAAAGTGAATACAAGTCAGGCTTATACCAAACAGTCCGGGAAGACTTCCATTTCAACCCCTTAGTTGACAGAATAAGCGAGATACACATAGAAAGGGAGTTCAAAAGGAAATCTTGCCAACAGATACCCGATACACATGAAGAAAAAATAAAACAATTACTCATTGCAAAATCTGTGCACTTAGACTGGCCTGTTTAAGGTAGTTAAACAGGGGTTGACATGGTAAAATACAAGTAAATTATATGGTGTTACTAACTGACTGTTTCTGTATTGGCCCTTATATTGATTCAAGGTTAGCAATTGTGACCCACAGGCCGGTAGGGCCAACCGAACTTGTTCGTTACACTTTTATGAAAGAATCTAACTGGTCCGTATGACAGGGTCGTAGCATTTCTATTAGGGCTGTATGAAGTATATCCAGAGTCTCATGGGTGAACGAACCATTATTTGCCCTATCCAATGGATTTTGTTACTTACTGCCCGGGACTGAAATTTTTGTATAAAAAAAGACAATGTAAAATTTTACCCCCCCACCCCCGAGGGCTCCATTGTTTAGGAATATGCCATTCGGTTTTCCCGCCAGGAAGTAGAACCTTCCCAAAGCATCATCCTTCGGTTTGGTGGAATGTCAACAGAAGTCTAGGTTAAGAAATCGGTTGCTCTGTTTCTCCGCCAAGAGGTAGAAGACCTCCTAACGAGTGCGCCAGTTGGTTGGCAAGATGTATAAATTGTCAATCAACGTACTTTCAAAGAGACATAAAAGTTTGTTCCGTATTTGATGAAATGCATGGTAAAAGTTTACAATAAACCCCCTTTTCAGGTTTGCCGTCCCTACCCAAACTAGCTCAATTTGGCATTTAGTAACAACATAATTCCACGGCATAACACCAACCCCTTCCATTAGTGTAATTTATTGGGTTTTTGTGGGTTTTTTTTGTTCTTGTTCTGAATATGACTGAAATATCACAACAAACAATCAATTATTTAAAAACAAATATAAACAGAAAGAAAGATAAATAACAATAATTTAAAGGATGTCACTCGGGATTTCCATCATGATTTCGTCAAACATTCGACATGCGATATCATAGTTCTCGTGTTTCTGTGGATATAAAAAAATCTAAGTCGAGATATTTTTTTGTTAATTATGTATGACTGGAGTAGCACTAAAAGATTCCATTCTTACTCACGGCATCGTTTCAGACACGACTGTGTTTTCACGAATTTCTTTTTGTTGGTTGTTTTGTTATATTTTTTAATTCAAATTTAATGGTCTCGTAGGAACTAAGATGGTGTCACAATTGAAACAAGAATTAATCCAAAGCACATTGATATCACCTTCTCGTAAAAATAACATATTTAAACCTGAAATTGATAGATAATGTTTAAGTTTCCTACCTCTAGTATGTAATTCAATGTGAATAATTGTATTGTTAAGGTATAAAAGAATGTCACCACTGTTCTTAGTTATCATTTTTAAATAGTATACGCGGTCTTCTCATCTTGAAAATTGGAAATATTTGAGTCGTATCGGCATATCGTACCTAAGATTTTTAAAATCCAAAAGTTAAATAATTTCCTGTTCAATGATAACTGAAGTTCCCATTGGTTGACAGAGTCACAAAATAGGAAGTGTCTTCGACTTACCGAGGTAAGAAATAATATATCCCAAATTATAAAAAATAAATACGCAAGTACCTAAGATGTGCAAGAGTTAAACATCAATTAGAGCTCTAAATAGCAACACTGTTTGTGTTATATTATGCATAACTACGGGTTGCATTTAGAGAAAAAAATTCCTGCCGAAGTAACGTTCTTACATCCTGTGATATTTTGTGAGACAAAGAATGTGATATAACGTTCAGAATGCGAGGCTCCAGCCAGGAGTTGCCATTTGTTTTTATTTATTCTATGTACACTTCCCCTGTTTATTCCTTCAGACAAGAAGATTACAATTCGATATGACAAATAAAGAGAAGAACCAAGGGTTGTTGCCAAAACACAAACAATCGCTTTCTATTTATAGTGCAGTTTGACTTCTTTGACAATGAGGGCACTAGCCATCTAATGACAGTAATATCATGAATGATACATCGGTAGACAAGGACGCACTAATATGCTGCGTTACTAATGAAAAACAGTTACTCCATTGACATTTGGCAAGAGTGTATATAGTGATTTAATATAATACATCTTTGACTACAGCTCTTCTAATTACATTTTATTTTAAATATTGAAGATTCATAAGAACGTAATCCATATAATTCTAGAACAATTTTTTGTTTTAATTCAGGAAAGGGAAAATGGCGATGTTTTAAGGGTACATAAGAACGTAATCCATATAATTCTCGAACAATCCAAAAGTTAAATAAACAGCGCTTATACTGTTGTATTTCATCTGAAAGATGTAACGATGTTAAAATAAGCCAAGAACAGAAATCCACCCAACGTTGCTGATATATATATAAATACATGGATTAGCGACATCGACTTGTTAATTTTCAGGTTGGATGATCCAAAATGTAATTGTTCAAATTTTGGTGATAGGGACCAATATTAAACAGCACGGAACCAAAATCTGAATATTTCATTACTTCACATGTTGAAAACCTGATTTTAATTACAGATGAAAGCTCAGTTGTTATCAATATAAAAGCTAGATTTTCTGAAATGTTTATTTTTATAAGACAGCGACCTCTATATTTTTGGGGTAGCCTGTGAGTATATATTCTCATCCAAAAATCCAAAAGACAGAATGGTTTTTAACGAGTGGAAAATATGGCATCACCATACAGAAAATTTAGTTTTAAAGTTTTAATAATTGGTCAGCGTTTTTAGGCAAATAATTTATTTTCTTTGCAGAAATATTAAAATAATAATGATTTTATATTTTTGAACGCGTGCTGTCTCATTTACAATTTCTAATTAAATCCCGTTTTTGTTTGTACATGAATTGTATAAAATAGAAATCTAAAATCTTTTACCTACAAATTTACATTACTAACTCAATGAAAACTTAAGTCTTCTAACTTAAAAATTTCAATCACACTGTTAAAGAAACCTTAACATTTCCGGGAAAACCCAAACGAAAAATAAAACCTTATAACATTTTTTTTTAGCCAATCCAATCATCCAGAGTCGGTGCGCATTCCATATAGCGTTTTTGGACAATGTTGGCATTTACAAGACAGATATACCTACAAAATCTCATTGCCTCCTCAATGAAAACTTAGATCTTCTACATACAAATATTCATTCCGTATGAAAACTAAAATTTTATACATAAAATTTCATCACATCTCCAATGGAAAACTAAAATTGTATACCTACAAATTTCAATCACATCTCCAAGGCGTGAACTACGTCATGGTTTAGATTCCACAGAAGGTTGCGACCGTTTTCCCTTTATTCTTTTGACAAAATACAATTATCCCGAAGTTAATGCTGCTGCCCACTGTCGACCAATTTCTTTTCACGACAAAGGTTTATGATTATATATTTAAATAATTCCCATTCACTGACATATCTCTATAACTCTCTCTTATAATTTATAGTCACTTTACTCCTGAAAAAGAAGAAAAATCAAATTTTCTGTGCTTATTTCCTTCTAATAATCCAATTGTTTCCGTAGACATTGTGCACTTCAATCTGTATTTATACAACCAGAAACATTGTAAAAACCTCTTTACTCTCTGCTAATTATACTAGATTTAGTTTTGTGATAGTAATAAGGTAGTTGCAAATGAAAATTTGCAAAAAACATTATGTTCTATTTTTGTAAATATACACATGATAGACACTAGTTATTTTAAGTGCGTCTCAGTGCTTTCTTTGATGATGCTGCGGTACCTCGGGCTACTTAAGCATTCTGTAAATCATATTTCAATCGTGGCTTTTACCTGACAGAGAGAAGTAGGATACTTGAATATAAAAATATATAACATATGATGTAAAGTTCAAGGATGCTGAGAGTTCAAATCTGAATCTGAGGTCAGTGAGAAATCAGAAGATGATACGTTTGTTTGGTGTCATAAAAACATGCAATGCTTGCAGCAAGCAGTGAAAAAGGTCTTCATATCTTCAAAAATGGTTTTAGTATTTGTAGCAGAAAACCTGAAATTCTACGCTTGTTAAATTCGAAAAATTTCTGCTTTTATGTCAAGTTAAAAAATGGAAAAAAATAACGGACTCCTACGATACATAAAATGTAGTCAAATTGCTTTTAATACTATATGTTGTCTGACTTTGTTTGGCGTCTATCGTCTGTAAAAAGACATATACTACAACTAGTGTGGATATAGATATATAACAAAAACAGATGTTTAATTGTCTATGAGACGGCCATCCGTAACCGTGTAAATTAAAAACTTCTACAGGTTCCCCTTAGGCTTTCAATAATGTCCACACCCTACGGCAAGCTATATGAGCCTCCAAAATAAAATATGATGATATTCAAATTTGACAACTATCGGCCCAATCAGTAAAAAATGCAAAACATGTGACACGTAACATAAAAGCAACAAAATCCACTGGATTATAGGTTCCTGGCTTGAGGCAGGATAATAAAGTATGCGGCGGGGTTAAACATGTTTGTGAGAACTCTACCCTCCCCTTACCTAGGACAGTATTGTGACAAAACGACATAAAAACATACTTTAAAAACCAGGGGTCTTGTTTTTGAAATTATTCTAACGTCAGGGTATTCTAAATCAATGTTACTTAAATGGACAAAGATATATCCTAGTCTTAAGATACTTTCGAAATCCAGGCCCCAGCTGTTTAAGATTAAAGCCGATATATAGTACGAAGACAATAACAAAAAAGTGTTTCTGACAGCTAGTTTATAATCCAAACGCAGTTGATAACAAACCTGGTTCTCTTGAGCTAAGACATCAATCAAAACACATCATTCAGGATTTAGTGTAAAAATGTCATTAATAGCCAAAGAAAACAATATATTGTGTAAGTGCCTAAAGTAAAAAAAAAGTATCGAAAGCATGTAAGACAAGTTTTTAACAAAATTTGACAAAAATTAGTTTTGATTTAAATTATGTTAATACCAAAGAAGATGATAAACTTTATGTATAAGTTCATTCAAGTAACTGCCAAGATCTCTAATGGGTTGTGTTTAAATTTATAAGCTTCATTTACCACAGTTCTATAATAGTTTGGGTGTGATATTTCGTTTTTATCAATTTTCTGCAAGTGCAGTCAAACTTCAAAATTATATCTTTATATTTTTGATAGAATTTGGTAAATGTTTTAGCCAAAGAAAAGTAAAAGTAAAGAAATCCTTGACTAAATATTTTGATGGTAATGCAAATATTACGTTCATTAAAATCTAAAACTTTGCTGCATAAACGGGCAAAACGGACCATTTGAGAAATATAAACACCGTCAGGGAAAGGAAAATTTACAATAGAGAATGGGAAATCGTCTCTTTTGTCGTATATTTTAGTTTTGATTTTACCTTTTGAAACATAATCATTTCAATCCAGAAAAGGACAACTGCTGCTGTCCATATAAGCTTATTCAGAGTTAGCTATCTGGGTTAGATTGTAGTGACGTATTTGGAGTCCGGGTTATTAACTGCAAAGATATCGTCAAGATAGTGCTAAATTTTTATTTAATTTATCTATTAAATCAGATTTAGAAGGATTTTTATAATTTGTAAGGAGTCACGGGGTAGTCAAACTCGATTGCCATTTTGGCTGGCGCACTGTAAACTTCAGACACATGTTACTGTGTGGATTTTTGTCTAATGCTAAAGGCCTAAGAAAACCTGTAGATCTTAGGATGTTGTAACAACCATCCAAAACGTGTAGACTACAACTATTTACAGGTTACCCTAAAATAATGGAAACATCGACACTCTACAACAAGCTGTAAAAGGCCCGAAAGTGATGATATTTAATTGTAACAACTTTCGGCATGACGCCTGTGCCACATTTTCTCCATCTTGTCATTTGAAATATAATAAAATAAGAATGTGAAGTAAATGATTACTTATGTTTTTATTAGCTACTATTGCTGATAAGCTATGAAGCTAAGAACTTGTTTAGTGCCCCACGGAAATCTAGTGAACTAAATGCAACAGCTTAAAGAGAAATTATGCAGTACACAATCCATAAAAGATGTGGATTATGTCTTTCTGGCATATATTCCATATTCTTTTAAATATCAATATTAAATACTTTTAAATGGTTTGAAGTACCCCATCAAAATGTTGAGAAAATAGAAGATATGCAATCAGGGATAGCATCTCGAGCTTGCTCCAGTAACTGAGATTATTTGCTTCGGAGGTGAATAAATCCCTGTCAATGTATTTGTCTTTCATAAAATTATTCTTGAAGTACTTGTACCTGTTTATGTATACGGTTGCTTTCTTGCGAGTCTTTACAGTATTAATTTCTATTTTCTTTTTTTTAACCATAGACTGTAAGAAATTGGGAGGGCTTGACACGAATAAAACTTTTTTACCTCAACACCTGCCACATGAACATGACCAAAGTCAAAAGTCGGATATAACACTGATCATTTTGCCGATTCATTATTTTGTTGTTGTTTGTTATTTTACCTATCAATTTAGATATTGAACTTGCCATATTATATGAATACTTGTCACTCCATCAAAAGGAGGGGAATTTCTCTCGAAAATAATGTAAATTTCAGGTGTGGTTTATTCTTACTGAAACCATTCTTATTATTAATGAACAGATATAAAATATTTAAGGTATCGTACCGCAAAACACGTTTAGTTTTATTCAGCTTGTTCTAACGGTTTCTAAACAGTTTAATATCACAAACTGTATATTTTCAAAAGTGTTTAGCTGTTGAAACGTCTCTGACACAGGTTACAATAGAGGAGCTGGAGATGCACAACCTTTTGTATACTACTTTGAACTAGAAGATTATTATTTATGTAGAAATCTACCCTCACAAAAGAGTTTTAGTTTTGAGAAAGAGGAAGACTACAAAAACAACTCTACGACAAACGTGATAACGCCTCTTATCCATGCAGCAATCAATCTTCCATTCATTGATAAAAACTTTCAAACAGCCCAAGTGTGTGTCGTTGACATCTGAATGTCTTGTATTTATCACTGGGTTCGTAAAAACTCCCAACAACGGTGCTTTGTTATCGACTAAAGTTGTCACATCAGAAATTTGTGTGATTTGTCATCAGAAATGTATGTTTGAAGATGAAGACGGATAATTTTCCTATAGCCAGTTTTACCTCTCACAAAAGCAGGACGGCGCTGCTGAATTTCTTCGCTAGAGTTTATTAGGCTTCCTTTATACTTCATGCGTTTCGGAAAACATTTACCATAACTGACAAAGGATTTCGTCCAAGGTTTGTTCGAAACTTGCCAAATATTATCGTTTGCTCAAGAGCACATGTCGTTGTTCCCAGTGTATAATGAAAGCATTCTAAACTGTTTATATTTAAATGAAAAGATATGGGGTAAATGTCAGAGAGACTGCACTCCAACCACGAGAAAAACAGAGTAATTTACAAATCTAGCTGTCTCCACAAGGCCTTTTATATGGGTGGAATACTACTCCTTGTGAAAAGCTATAAATCGCCTCAAATAAAAAATCGTATATTCGAAAAATAATACTCAACTTACCTGAATATTATCAAAAATGTACATGTAACAAAACATTAAAAACACAAGACAAACCTTTGACTACAATTCCTGACTTGGGACAGGCACATTAGACTGGCAGATGGACGTTTGTTATACAATGGCATATAGAAGTTAAATGTGACGAAACTTTCAACATTTTATGATCGACTACGAAAATCAAATATATATAAGACAGTGGCAGAAGATTCTACATTTCTCCTGCAACTATGAAAAATCCACTCAGTTGACAAGTTTTAAAATGTATGCACAAAATGTTTCGCCCTTTGGCATCTTCGAATTTCTTTGAATGAACCTCAACCTCTAAATGAATTACACCTTAAAATATCATTTCGTTACTATATTTAGGAAATGTAAATCACAAGAAGTAGGAAATATGATTTTATCTTGCACCACATAATTGTGAATTTGTATTGTTTTCTCGTATTTTTATGACGTAATTGTAATAAATACACTGTAGCAGAGTCATAATAAAATAAAAGGGAAACTTTTGAGATAACCGAATTTAAAAGATGTCAATTAATTCTTTACGATTAGAAATAAAACAAGATAAGGCAGAACAAAGCAAATAATATATGACACACTCCATCAATTTTATAGTTATTGAATTTTTGTAGAGGACTAAGAGTTGGTTTTTAATGGAATGTGACATAAATCGCCGTATAGTGAAAATTCTGAGTTTTTTTTAAAGGCAGAACAGATGTTTTTCTCGTCTGTTTGGTCAAATAGAAAATAAAAATGTCATGGCTTAAGATATGTGTAATGGACTGTCACTGAAGATTGTTTTTCACTGTTTTGTTGTCTTAAGTTTTAGATATTGACCCTCGTAAATGCCATGCGGTCTTCCAACATTGATCTATATCCCTTCTTACTAATATTTTGTCACTAACTTCGAGCACATTCTTCGGCCTTACAAATTATGACTGAATTTCAAAGCCATCGAATTTTGGACTGATAATCAACGTCGTTAATTACATTAACATTGTTCGGCTTTACTATTTCGGACTGATATTCAAAAACGTCAACTACCATTTTACATTATTCGGCCTTTAATTTGAGACTGATATTTAAAATCGTTACCTACGTTTACATTGTTTGGCCTTACAATTTGCTACCTGATATCCAAAGTCGTCAATTATATTTACATTGTTCGGCCTTATAATTTGGGACTGATATTCAATGTCGTCAACCACATTTATATTTTTCGGCCTTACAAAATGGGAATGATATTCAAAGTCATCAACTACGTTTCCATTGTTCGGCCTTATAATTTGAGACAAATATTCAAAGTCGTCAACTACGTTTACATTGTTTGGCCTTACAATGTGGGACTGATATTCAAAGTTGTCAACTACGTTTACATTTTTCAGCCTTACAATTTGGGACTGATACTCAAAGTCGTCAATTATATTTACATTGTCCGGCTTTACAATTTTGGGACTGATACTCAAAGTCGTCAACTACATTTACATTGTTCGACCTAACAATTTGGGACTGATGTTCAAAGTCGTCAACTACGTTTACATTGTTTGGCCTTACAACTTGGGACTCATATTCAAAGTTTTCAACTACGTTTACATTGTTCTGCGTTACTATTTGGGACTGATATTCAAAGACGTCAACTACATTAAGATTGTTCGGCTTTGCAATTTGGGACTGGTATTCAAAGTCGTTAACTACGTTTACATTATTTGGCCTTATAATTTGGGGCTGGTATTCAAAGTTATCATCAATGTTAACATTGCTTAGCCTTACAATTTGAGACTGATATTCAAAGTCGTCATTTTAATTTATATTGTTCGTCCTTACAATTTGGAACTGATATTCAAAGTCGTCATTTTAATTTATATTGTTCGTCCTTACAATTTGGAACTGATATTCAAAGTCATTTTAATTTATATTGTTCGTCCTTACAATTTGGAACTGATATTCAAAGTCGTCATTTTAATTTATATTGTTCG
>JARWCS010228450.1:0-13614 GCA_034783895.1 Geukensia demissa
AATTTTTCTTTGAGATTTGAATGTGGAAGAGTAGTATGCAGGGTGGAAAAATCAAATGTTTTGATGCTATTTCAAGAGGTAAGGGACCTTGATTTGAGGCATTATAACAGATTTTTGGAATTTTTTAGAATCCACATTTGATTCATGCCACTTCTAGAATGGCTTGTTTCACATTAACTCTGGAGTCCGTTTTTTACTGCTGATAGAATAACTCTCAGTAACTTGGAAACTTCTTGTGATATAAATGTTAAGTAAATGGACGTTTTAACAAATGAATGATATTTTCAGATACTTCTACTGCACTTAGTGTTAATGAAAGCTGTATTGTCGACGGCGTCTCCAGTATCTGTAATTATCCTTAAACATTTTGCAATCGCAACATAGCAAATAAACCTCTGAGTTCAGACATTTTTTTCTTTAGCTATTGCATAACGACATGACATAATTTTTTGTCAAAGGATGTCTCAAGATCACTACTCATGAAGAGGAGAAATACCCAAATAAATAATACATACCCTTGACTGTTGTTACCCAAATAAATGATACATACCCTTGACTGTTGTTTTTGCATTATTGATCTAAAATACAAACATGAATTAGATACTTTTTAATAGTTCATCATATTAGAATATCTTTACACCTTAACAAATATCACCCTTTTACAATGTTCGATATGCATCGCCATAAAATATGCTTATTTTTTTTATAAGTTATATTATGTCAAGTATATTTTTCTAAACAGGAATGGCATAAACTGTTTTTGAAAACTATACAAATAAACATAAAATGCTAACCAGATTTTACCAAAGTTTGGTTCCCAATATTGGCTCAGCTGTTTTAGACAAAACAAATTAATTGTATTTGCTATTGGGTTCCATGTTAAACTAATTGTTGGTGGAAAAAATTTTGGTAGAGGCCATCTAAGGACCATTCTACTAACGTTAGATATCCAGTAATTTTTTTTCTATGATTCAATGTTAAATTTGGTCGGCTGTGTTGGACATTTTGGTCAGTGGGTATGTTAGATAAAATTCTGAGAGGGGACAACCTGAGGACTATTAATCTTAAGTTTAGTTCCGATTGGCTCATCTTTTCCAGAGAAGAAGATTTTTACAGAATGTATTGACATTTGTCCTGATTTTGTAATAGCTATTTGCTGCGTTGATTCCAGAAAAAAGTTGAGATCTATACGCTATGTCAAGCTTTTGTGGAGTGCGATTTTCGAGCTGAATTAAATTAAATGAGCGTTTCCGCCTTTATATTTATTTTAAAACAAAAAGAAAGAATTACTCCACAGTTAACGGTTCATGTAACAAAGACCTTGATAAATACATGAATAAAATAATGGAAATAGTAGACATCCGTATTGAACATTATTAAACGAGTTATAAAGATACAAGAACTGTTTCCAGAATTAAACGCAAAATTAAAGAACTTCATAAAACGCATGTGTTTATTCCTGCAAATAAAGCAGCAAATAATATTGCAGTTGTCTGTCGAAAGTATTATAAAGAGGTCCTTCGCAATGAAATTCATAGTCCGAACACATTCCAAGCTTCAAACTTGACCGAACAACATATCGTTAATGAACATCAATGTTACCACTCAGCTAAAGGTTGCTTCTTACAATATGAAAGTTCCTATACTCTATGTCAAACTTTTCTGGATTGCGATTTTCGGGCTTAATTTAATTATATGTACATTTCCGCCTTTGTATTTATTTTACATCAAAAGAAAGAATTATCCGACGGTTAACGGTTCACGCTTTACACTATGCAAAAGCGTTTAACATACTATTATCAGCCCTTGAATTTCTCTACGGGGATTTAACGTTGTGGATTGACCATTTTTGTTTCTGGTGGGAGCGCTGAGGTTTGACCTAGATAAAGTTATTTGAAAAATTGCGCACATTTTTTTATGCGGACCTCCTTTTGCGATTCATATCAGAAGAGTTACTTTTAAAATTTCATTCAGGCGCGCCACTTAGCATTTTTGAAGGTTATTTAATCTTTGTAAAATTACTTAATTATTACGCAGCTTTGACAATGTGTACTCCTGGTCTCACGCTAGCGCGTGCAAAGGACCACTTCCGGCAAATAAATGGCCAATTTTATAATGTAAAATCCCCGTAGAGATTTAAAAACTCTGCACAGCTTAAAATACGCCGTTATTGCTAAAAAGTATTGTTGTAAGTTACTTGCACTTTTTTCAATTTACAAAATAAACACTATTTTTTAAGAATATGGTAGACAGTTTTTCTTTCACAACCTTTTTACCCATTCCAACAAACTCTGACATAGAGTATAGAAGCATGAACTGTCAGAACGACAGCTATTCCAGCACCCCTGAATATTTAACCTGTTGTCTGTGCCCATATTACACTGTGCAAAGTTCATAGGTCTCTGTTGAAATCAAATATTCCATGTGATTGCAGTTGATGATTGGGTGCAAAAAATTATCAATGACTAGGTATTTATACATGACTGGGTATTTTTACAAAAAATAATTGGAGTAATCCCTTAAACCTATTTACTGATATTCGCTGCTGATATTAAAAATTACCAGGTTTACAAAAGCTTATGGTTACAAATTGAACAAAAATATGCGGAAAAAATTGATAGGTCAGTGTGCTTTCTTCTGAGATATAAGTATTTGAAAATTTCATGGGAAAAGTGTTTCTTTACATTTTCCATAGGCTTTGTCCAAGTGTGTTCTGTCCAATAAACACAGGAAGAAATTAAAAGAATTTCTAAAGACTTTTCAAATGGCATTTTAAAATGTGTTTAATGGAATTATGAAAAGAAAGTGGGGGTCAATGGGCAAAAATATTTATGCTATGAAATGGATAAAACGAAAGGACCAAAATAGCTGAACATGAGCAGCAAACATCCTTAAATTGGAATTACCACCTTTTGAAATACTTTTGTTCCACAATAGGGTTATAGAAATTTTCCCTAAAGTAATGGGCAAACTTGAGAGTCTTTGGGGGACTACTTAGCTTGAAATTGAAGTTTCCAACCCCGCCACATACTAATGTGCCTGTCCCAAGCCAGGAACCTGTAGCCCAATGGTTGTCGTTGTTTTATTAGTCAGTTATTGTTATATGTTCTCCATTTTTGCTTTAGATTAAGTCGATTGTCATGTTTAATGTATAGTTTCACAATTTGTATTTTGGGGCCTTTTACAGCTAGTTTTATGGTATGGACTCTGGTTCATTGTTGAAGGCCATAATGGGACCTGTAGAAGTTTAAATTCTACTGTCATTTGGTGGGGGGCTGTCTCATTGACAATCATGCCACATCTCCTATTTTTATATTGTTTAACATGTAGAGATTTTATAATTAAACTAAAACTAAAAAAATTACAATGCATACACCTCTGAAAATATATAAAACAATGCTCTTATCTTTGCAAACTTAAAAAATTTAACTGTGTTATCACATCAACTAAAACCTGCAAAACTGTGGACACTGAAAACTCTTTACAAACTGAAACACTCAGGAGAAGCCAATTTCATTCTGATTCATAAATGAAATAAACATTTACATGTGTTCTAGATTGACCAGTTTCACATTTTTGTGGAAGAGAAAAAATTACCCTGTATTTACCAATGCAACAATTGTCACACGGCACACCATTCATTCAAATGTACTCATATGAAAGAAGAATAATGGATATAGCCTTGGCTGGATCCAGTTTTGCACTTTTAAGGTTAAAAAAGTACAAATTGCAGTAGAAATAGGCTTAATTTACAGCTAACTGGGACAAAAACAAAAACAAAGATACTACATAGCATAAACTGGTGTACATTCAAGAGAAGTCTACAACATGATGGAAGGATTTGGTCATTTGACACCCATGTCACTCTCACTTTTGCTTAACATGCCCAAGAAGTAAAAACAAGGAATTTTGGCAGGGATGGCCTTTTGTAAATAACCTCAGTGCTTAAGGTTTCGACTTTGATGTCAGGACTTCCATTGGGCTCTGGCATTTACATAAACCAAGTTATTTTTAGCCTTCTTAGAACTGTTTTGTTCAGTGCTGGAAAACACTTCAAAAAATCTTAAAATTTCTGTTTTCCCTTTGGGTGCTGTTTTTTTTTGGTCTGAAACAGAAGTCTGTTCATTTGCATATAATTTGCATTAGTTTGCAACACATGAAAACAGTGCATTCCTGGAAATCAATTCATCATTTGAAAAGGTTAACAAATTTGAGGAATGGATGAACAATACTGTCCTTCTTATATATTAAAAATAGAATATTTGGCTAAGTATTTGTTATCTATTAGAGTGGCTTACATTTTTGCAACTGAATTGTCCTTTGCCCTTTAGTAATAAAGTATGGGAATATGCTTAATTTTGAATGATAAAAAGTTTCATGTCTATAATTGTAGGAAAAAATTTCTTTTGTCTTAGGTGTTTGGATTGTTGCTTTACCCCATAAAATATTTTCTTCTACTTATTCTACATCACATCTTACTGCAGCACATTGATTTACAACAATAAAATTTGGTGTCCCACAGTTAGTTAAACACTAAAATCTTAAACTAATAGAACATTTGAAATTTGTAGATTAAAAATATTGACCTGTTCCAACAAAGCAGACCAAAGATCAATGTTGTGACATTAACACAAAATCTTTCTGCACTTGTTCCCATTTTAGTCTCATCTAAAATGAACAAATTACCTCTAAAAGGATTAGTTATGCTCTTATAATTTAATTCTTCTCCTCAGCAGAAAATAACGAACTTAAATGATGATTGTTTTCATGTAATGACATGTTCAATACATAACAAACAATTGATTCTAATTCTTAATTAGTTTGATTAAGTCTGCCATTTTTACATTAAGTAAATAAAAAAAATGTTTGAATTCATTGTCCAACCTTTCTTATAAAATTCCAAAGATAATGTGAGCATGTTCCTTCACACTTGAATGATTTTAACTGTAAGCCATTCAGGAAGTACTTGTATATAGTAACTAGTATCTTTAATGTGTGAACTTATATCAGGATGTTATCATGTATTAAATTAATTACAGACAGAAGTTTTTTAAAATGACAGTTTATTTTAACAAAATTTCTATAATATCTGAGGAAGGACAGTCAAATTTAATGACTTCCTTCAGTGACCAGAAAGGAATGCCTCACCTTGTGTCTATTTTTGATACTCAGTACTTCAGTAAATGGACTGAGATACCACGAGCTTTGTCATTTCCTCATAAGGTAGGATATACCTGAAGATTTTATCACTTGTTTTGAACGATGTAACAATAAATCTATTAAATATTCAATAAAATCTGTCAAAAGAAGAGGAAATTTAAAAAAAAATTAATTTTAACTTGAGAATAATGATGTGTGTTTTATGCAAATGTCATTGTGGTTTGCTGAGCTAGGACTGATAATGTCCGCGTTGTTGGGAAATGATAAGATAACTTGGTTCTACTTAACTCAATTTTAAGAGCTGTTGTGAACAGTGATGTGTCACCGAGAGCTTTTGTTCTTGGTTGACTTGAAGAGCTTAAAAGACACCTGTGTTTATACCAATGCTTTTTTGTATATTTCATTTCTCCGTAATACCCCAGACATACATTGTAACACATTTATGTCCAGTCTAAGTGAAAAAGTAGCTATAACAATTTTGTGTCATGTTATAACAACACTATGAACAGGGCAGGGATAAAAGTATTATGTGGATCAGTGGAATTTTTTCCTGATAATTTGATAAATGAATTATGGTCTGGATCGGAAAATGGTTTTCATTAAGGTGGTAAAGAGGGTTTCTGCTTTTTGGTCTGCTGATATGATCATATAGTGCATACATCTTTGATGAGGGTTACACTCCACAATAAAAAAAAAACCAATATCACATTTCTGCTGTTAAAAGTTATTTTAAGGATTGAATTCATAACATCTAGCAGCTTAAACTAAATGTTTACATCCAGTTCAACATTGCCACATCTATTGTATTGTGCCCATCTAAAGCTACTGTGCAGAAATTACACTTTAATAGTCAGTACTTTTCATCTTTTATCCCTTCTGGTTGTTACAGATATGTGGTCATGGATCCCCAAAACCCCAATCCATCCAGATTTTATAATTAATGTTTATTATGTAAAAGAAACTTCAGTACCACTTACTGAGTGTATATATCATCAAAGTTTCCAAATTTAGATTTATCCATGTTAATTTGTTCTGATAACCTACTATTGTAAAATGTGATACATGTACATGTAATCCTTGAGATGAGTCATTCAACTGTTCAAGTACATGTAGTTTTTCTGGAGTATATGGTGTCAGATTGTATAAATCCAACAAAATAATATACCTAAGTGAACTGGATACCACAGACAACAATAAATTATACTTCAATTTTTTCCTGAAAATTGGCAAAATCTGTAAACTTTTTTCTAAGATTTCTGACAGATGGGATGATTTCAACTTTCGTATTGGCTATTGAAAACTCTCCACATTTATTGCTTCCCTGGCCTATGGGGTTAATGTTCAAAGGATTTTTTTTAACAGATGATCGCTGTTGTTATGTCAGTTAATGCAACAAGATACATTCAATCAAGATTGTATCCTCCCTTCTTAATTTTTATGGTCGCTGTGATGAATTGGATGATATGTATGGTATCAGTTTATCTAAGCTAGTTGAGCACCCAACACCAAAAACATAGAAACCACTTGAGCGTTTTTTTCAGATTGATATTAATGGGATAGTAGGTAAAGGATACCATTAAGAAATAGGAGATGTGGTATAATTGTCCGTGAGACAGCAATACACTAAATAATAGTCGAAACATTACTTATAAAGGTCTTATTGCAGCCTTCAACAATGAACCAGGATCCATACCCTATAGGAAGCTGTTAAATTCCCTGAAATACATGTACAAAATGTAAAAATATTCATAACAAAACGATAAACCTCACAATTGTTGAAAAAATGCAGAACAAATAACAATTAAGATGAAAACAATCACAACCAATGGGACAGGTACATATCATATGTGGTGGGGTTAAACTAGTTTGTAATTGCTCAATTTTACCCCAAACCTGGGTCATTTGTGTGACAAAACAACAATAAAAAGCATACCATAAATATCAGTTGAAATGGATATGACACTTGAGATTGATACAGAAAACAATACAATAACAAGTTTTATATGATACAAGTACTGAACTCAAAAAAAATACTGGCAGTTTCTGTCTGCTAGTTCAAAACTCGAAAAGAAACTGAAAAACCAAGTTTTCTTTAACTATGGCATCAATCAAAACATGTCCATTTGGATTTAGTGTAAAATATCATTAGATGTCAAGGAAAACGTAGGGTTGTGCAAATGCCAATATAAATATACACATAATATAAAGACAGGAAAAATAATTTCTTTGCATGTAAAAGATTTAACTGGAGATTTGAATTAGAGTGTTGAGTTATTAATAATTAATAAAGTGGTATTCCATGATACTACAACTAAATTATCTAGACTGAGATTAAGGGTCTTCACATTCAAAAAGTTTATAGAATGTGTTATTTATTATGTTGATTGCAAATTTCTATGTCAATTTTATAACAGAACTACTGTTTTAT
This sequence comes from Geukensia demissa, assembly GCA_034783895.1. NCBI lineage: Eukaryota > Metazoa > Mollusca > Bivalvia > Mytilida > Mytilidae > Geukensia > Geukensia demissa. Next base: position 7,589 of record JARWCS010228450.1, read on the forward strand.
TTATTTTTGTGTCACCTATTGTAAAGCAGCATAACACAAGGGGATAAATTCTGTGGTCTTGCTTCTCCACGTCATCTGGCATTACACTTCTCTAATCGTCAACCAATTCAACATGTTATCTTCAGTAATAAGATTATGCACAATCTATTTTATTTTCTTTCCAATTCAATATTAAAATTTTTGAATTTTGAAAATTTTGACAGACATATGAAAGTATGCTGAACATTTCTGATTTGCTACTCCTTAACCAATCATGCAAACATGCACATAATCTTCAGAATCAAGTCTATTATTGAACTATCTGTGTTTTTCTTTCCAAATCATTATTATACAACTCATTACTCAAGCACATGAAGCTTTTAACTACCACCACACAGCAAAAGAGAAAAACCCTGTAATAATATTTAAAAGAAAGAATATGTAATATATCCCAAAAAGTCACAATCTACAGCTTACATATGTTTATAACAAATGTAAAAAAAACAAATTTAACTGCATGTAAAGTGCTTTTCTGGATTTAACTTCATCAGACAAGAGTGAGGGCCCAACAATAGAAATTCCAGTCGAATTTTATGACTTTTTAGTTACTTTCATTGACCACAGGAAACAAAGTTCATAATGGCCAGGACTAAATCTAGTATTGCACTATCTATTTTATATTAATAATACATTAATTTTTTCACGACTGCAAAAAAATTCAATCATATTTTGGTACAGCACTGTGACATTTTCGTTTGTAGACAGGTTGGTTCCACACAAGTACTTTTGTTCTAGTTAACTGATCCTTTAATTATAACAGACATTTTAACTTAGACATATTCAAGTAAACCGAATAAAGGAGACTATCCTGACTCCCCAACAATTTAATGTGTCACTTTGTGGTTTTTTATTGTTATTATTTTCATTAAGGATTGGTGGTTAAATGTTTTTTGTTTTTACCCCTTCCTTTATATCCGATGATTAACTGCTATTATTGATATATTTTCAAATCTCCTTTTCAATCATGAATGAGTTGTCTCTCTGTCATGTCCTCACAAACCAAAGTTTCGGCAAGCTACACATGTCTTCAGAGAAAGACCAAATCAAAGTGTAGAGTTCAATACATGTATATACCGGTACACAGGTTGTGTATAGAGTTTCCTAGAAAAGATACACATGTACTTCATATATATTTCTAACAGTTGAATGATTCATTTATTGTTAGGTTATTAGAACAAGTTAACATGGATAAATTTAAATTCAGAAACTTGGGTTATATACAGTCAGTAAGTAGTACTAAAATTTCTTTTACATAATCACAATAATAAAATCTTTCGATTGCATTTTATTTTATTTACATGAAAATGTACCTATTATGCTGGTATAAAAAGGAAAGATTCTGGAGTATATGTCAAGGAGTTTGCACCATAACTCAGGAAGCTAATATAATAAAAAAGGTCTTCTGTTGGCCTTCAAGGAAATCCGACTCCTTGTTCAAAATCAACCTGCAAATGTACATGTTAAATGGCAGACCAATATACAGAAACATTATATGCATAATGAGTATAACAATGGATGTCTGCATTATTTAAATTTATGAATGTTGTAAACTCAGAAATCATTACAATCTTAAAATGTTTTTGGTATGTGGTCATATTTATACATTGCTTATTACAAAAATTACAACATAACTGTTTTGTTTTAGTACCTTGTAATTTTTCACAATAATAAATGGGTGCTTAATTTTTAGATTTACAGTATGAATGTATTTCTTATTATTTCTGCTTATTTAATAATTAGATTAAATAAGAAACATTGAACATTCATAAACTTGCCTTATTTTCGTCTAGATCTGATAACAAATATGTCTACCATGGGTAATTCCTTAGTCTGATGGTCTCTCCTGCCCTGAAATTGCAGAACCATCTTTTTTAAACTTGGTAATCAGCATCTATGAAAGTGTTTTTACAAAATAATTTTTAGCATATTTTACATGAGATATGAAGCGGTAAATACATGGTACCATTATAAAGTATCCCTAATGAGAAAACAAATATTTCTGTGGTGCTTATTTGCCCTTTATAAATGTAAACTCTCTGAAACTGTTGAGATCAATGGGCGAATACTTGACAGGAAGCAGCAGTGTAAGGTCCATTTCTTGACCTTTGCTAACATTCGCAAGTATCTACATGTATTGTGCCTATAAATTCCACATTGCTCATTTTCTATGTAGGACATTATAAATAAGATTTTAAGTTGCTACTCGAGGTGATCCACTTAAAAGAAGTACAAAATGTAATGTGTTTTTTTTTATTTTAAAGGTCAATGAATTATTTATTATTTGGAACATGTCTGCTTCCAATATAACAAAGAGATGTGGCATGATTGTCCATGCAACAGCCATCTACCAAATAACAGTAAAATTAAACTTCTACAGGTCCCATTACGGTCTTCAATAATAAATCCAGTTACACACTGTAACGGAAGCTGAAAAAGGCCCCCTAGTTGTTCAATAATACAGTGCTTATTGAGAATGGGATTTACTTTTCTACTCTGTTGCTATTAGATAAAGGAAGTAGCTTCCCATCCCACTTACAAGGAAATTTAATTTTATCAGTTGGTAAGCAAATTTGTTTTATTCAAACAATTGCTTGTTATTTCCTTCCTTTTACCTAAGTCAGGGTGAGAAAATTGGCCATAATTTCTTTTTATCCAATTTTTAATTTTTTTTTGTTAAATTTTACACCATGAGTAAGCTGTACGTTGGAATTCTTGTTATTCATGCAATACATCTGTCATCATTTACTTAAATAATGAACAAACTGTAAGTACACAATATCTACAACCAAACCTCAACCCTGATCCATCATTAAAGCTTAATCAAAGTAAGCACATCATATAATTCCACCATACCTTTGTACTGTCTGAAAATATTGGGCCCCAAAGTAAACCAAGGCCAAAAGATACATCTAAAAATCACCTCTGCTAATCATATGTAAATTATATCCAGCAGGGAAGATTTTTTTATTCATGTATATTAGGCTAATTTTTAATTGTTTTTTTTTTTGTTGGATAAAGATAAACTAGGCCCATAGATGTCATTCATTGCAAAGCAATTTTCTCAAAATTGCATATTTTTTTGTTAGTTATTTGATAATGCCTGCAATTAATTCATGTACATGAAGAAGAAATGCAAAATTTGTGATTATGTACAGGTCTTCTTTAATGTATAGGCAGCAGTAACTTGTTGGTTTTTATCAAATAAACTTATTAAGATGTTTGCTAGTTCAAAACCTTGATTGTGGAGAACTGTGTTTCATAAAAAGGCATTTTATAAATATACTTTTTTATAATATCATACATACATATACATTTGTGATGTATATATTATTATTTTGTCCTATCAGATTGTACATACAGTGTACATGCAATTATTTGATGTAGACTCAGAGGCGGATCCAGACTTTTGGAAAAGCGGATGGCCACTTTTTGTGGACCTGTTGATTCATCAATTTTCTCGAATATTAATGGAGATTAAGACCAAAATTTATCCCATACTTAATGTTTTTTTCTCATTTTTGCATTTCAAAGAGGGGTCCTGCCCCCTGGGCCCCCTTGATCCACCCCTGAGACTATATACAGTTTCCCAAAAGCTTTATAAGTAATTTATAATTTGAACAAAAGAGATCTCATCTGATAGTCCCAAAATTATGGTACCATGTATTTACAGCTTAATACTTTAATATCCAGATGTAAATATTGAGTATCCATTCATTTCTTAAGTACAGTGAGTTATATTGTACTGTTTGTAGACTTATAACTGTGTAACTCATTGTCTTAGCAAAGTACATTGAATTCTATAATCAATTACAATAATGCCAATTCTAATGATTTTTTTACAAGATTATTCTTGATTAATTAGCACATAACTCAAATAATTCATGTTCTTTGAACACTAACCCATCTTTGTAAAGCCAGAAGTTAATTTCCTTAGGCCAAGAAAAAAAATAAATGTCTTTTTAAGGTTTACTTTGTGATCAGAAATAAGCTATGTAGGTAGGCAAAATCATTTTGTTTTTTAAAAATTATTATATATAGACTTTACAGGAGAAAAAAATATGGATTTAACCATGCTTGTCCCCAAAAAAGGGGTAAAATTGACTAGAAGGCATTTTTTGGCAGTTAGATTAAAGGGTAGGTTGGGAAAACCAGGTATTAAATTTTGTTTGGCCTTATGATTATAGTCATTAATTTTATATATTATTTATCATTCTAGATGGAGACAATAATTAAAGAACTACAGAGCGAAAAGTTTGGATTGTTTCAAGCAATGAAAGTTCGCAGACCGGTCACATCCTTCACAGGTAAAATCACACAGCAATTCAAACTTCAAAAGAAAGTATGATCACAATCATTACCTGCATGATATAAACAAGAAAAATGTGTACAAGTTTATTGTGTCTTCAGTGTATCAGTAAGTGACAGTATTATTAGAAGTTTCAATAGTAGTTTAAGTAACTCTTGCTTGTAAAAAGGTAGCTGTTATTGTTAACTTTTCTTAAATTACAGTTAAAATGATTTAAAAAAAACAGTTTCTCTTTTATTGAAAGTTAAAAAAAACACAGATGAATTCAACACAGGTTTGCTGTTGTGGACCAAACTCTGATATTTTTACCGCACTGTAACTTCTGGGTTATAAATTAGTCGTTATTTTCTTCAAATTCTTTGATATTTAAGCTTTTTTTAATTAAAAGTTTTTTAAACTGTTAAATAAGAAGAAATGAAGACTTGATCATCCGAACAAACAACATATTTACCAGACAGTGGTGAAAACTTTCACGATCATGACGATCTTTACTGGGACATTCTTAACAAAAGTCCTCGCGTATAACATATACGAACTAGACTTTTTCCTAGGTTTTGGAGGCTAAAAAGGCCCCGCCGTGTATTATGTATAAATGCGTATTATCTACAGCCAAATACAGTACTTGACTGTTTTTGTAGTCTTCTAGAATTTTACAGAAACATTTCTGTTAGTTATGGAATTGTCCCTAGTTAAATGATTGAACCAAGCCTTTGTAAGCCAAAAAGTGTCTTCTGTAAAAGTTTCCTTCCTGTTACATATTTCTTATGAAGAACCAAGAGGGCAATAATTCATGATCAATGTGTTTTATTCCATCCTTGGACTTTATCATAGGATCAGTAGTATAAGTGGACAATTTGTCATGGTGAACACTATTTTTTGTTACACCTTGCCTACTATATATATAGTATATAAATAATATATAGTAAGGTCAACTTATTATATTCATGCAGTGGGATCTATTTGTAAGAAAAATGACAAGTAAAAGTGTTTTTGAAAGAAAAGTTTTATAATTAGGTCGACCTAATTTCACACTATTTTACTTTATTGAAAGGCATTTAATTGTCTTATGAAATGATTTCATATAGTATTATTGTGTATATTGGCAATATGCATTTTAGGGTTCCCTTTCAGTTAGTGTTACAAATTACGGAAAAAATAAGCCTATAATAAGAATATCTTGGTCTTGTTATTTATAACGATTTAAAATGGTAACCATAAAAAAATCATTTTTTAAAAGATAGGCTTTTGTTACAACCAATACTTTAGTTATTACAATTTATTTTGTTGATAAAAATTTGGGTAAACCACGAATGACAAAAATGTGCATAATAGTTTTACACTTTTTAGGAAGAAGATTTGCAGAGCAGGAGTTGTACGTGTTACTGAGTCGTATGTTACAAAATTTTAAAGTGGAGTGGCATGGAGAGGATATGCAATTGAAGTATCAAGTTTTAATGGTGCCTGATAAACCTGCTACTTTTACATTTATTGACAGGTGAAGGGATTCACCATTACACAGTTTATCAGATCAATGTCAAAGTCCAATTAATTGTGATTCATTTAATGACGCAAGAAAGAATAACTGTTAGGGAAATTTAAATCAAGGAATAGTTTTTATTCGACCGCAAAAAATTTGCGGTCGTATTATGTTATGGCGTTGTCGTCGTCGGCGTCTTCTGTC
>JARWCS010228667.1:0-13611 GCA_034783895.1 Geukensia demissa
ATATACCAAATTGGCACACAGAAATCGTTAAGTCAGAAGACAGACAAGACCAACCACCATTTGCCATAATCAATACCATTTGTATAGTTTCCCTGATTTTACTGAGGTAAGTCTTGAGATCACCATGAGGTACATGTTCCACAATCAGACAGATTGGATCCTGTAAGGTACAACATCCTAACATGGAGACGATGTTAACATGGGTACCTATAGTCTTCATCAAATTGATCTCCTTTATAAAGTCTTGTCTGTGGATTGTGTCAGCATTATCTAAAAATAGGAATAATAAGTATTTAATACTGACACTTTTCTTCATATATTTATTTTATTCTGACAGGAATGATTTCCTTTCGTTTTTTTTCCTAGAAACTACGGTTTAGTGTACAAGAGGGTGTACAAATGCTTCTTATATTTCATAGCAATCGCAGTTTTAGACTAAAGGAATTCCTAGTTATTTTCACAAACACGAAGTATTCCATAAAATTTACCAATTTAAATAACCACTTTTATAAATCCATATGTTACATGTTCTTCTAATTTCAGATATTTATGCTTAATAGAAATTTGCCCAAATTTAATAATCTGAGGGACTTCTAGGAAATTTACGATAGTTGCAGTTTCAATGTTTTATAGATGGTTATATTTCAGAAACCATTCTAATTCAAAGTAAAAATTATAACAAAAAGAAAAGATATCAGATCAAGTCGCATGCCTTAAATGAGAAATCAATAATGTTTAGCGCCTTGTTTCTACCCTTGGAACAAAAACAAAATTTCAAAAACTTTTTGCTCATCTACACACTACTTGCAACAATTCTATAATAAAATAATAGAAAAAACTTTAATGTAAATGTTTCATCACATTTATTGACAATGCAGTATTAAATCTTCGGGATCTCGTGTTAAGAAATTCGATATTTCATCATCGGGGATTTCATCATGAGCAGGCTGTCAGTTTAAAGAGATATCTTTATTTTGCATTGTTGTTAATCTACTCACTTATTGGTTTGGGTGAACATTTGTATGATATTTAAAGCATATATTAAACAGCTTTTGATTTTGCCTTTTGGTGCAATGTGGGGAAGGTTTGGATACAGCACAACTTGTTTAACTCCATCACATATATCAAGTGTCTCTCCGAAGTCAAGAGTCGATGTCATTGATAGGTCTTTGTCTTTCGCATAGTTTTTTTGTATTTATATGTATAATATTGAGACAATATTTGCTTAATTTTACATATAGACATTTTATTTGTTTTGGGCGATCCAGAGCTCGTCTCTTGGGATTCCAACCTTGTTGAAGGCATTGTAAGGACCCTTAGATTTCCTCCGTTTTACGTCGATTGAGCATAATTTCCCAAAAACTTTTGAAGGCGTTCAAGACAAATGCCTGAATACGACAAAGTCTGTTATGGCCCCCTTGGTTTGACCCTTAAACCAAAAATCATAATTTGAAATGGATATATCGAATAAGCATACTATATGCCACCATTATTTACCAAAAACAAAATAAGAAAGGGTTTAGTTCAAAGGGAAAGTGTGAAGATGGAGGCAAACATACGGACTAACGAACAAAAGCAACGACAATATCTCCAATCTTTTATTCGAAAGTGTAGGAATTAAATAGGGCTTTGCTATCATTAAGTCAATCATGTCCATGCGCTTTAATAAAATTTAATATAATGAAGAGTAAGTCAGTGACTACTCACTAATAATAAAATTCTCCGTATATCTTAAGAAGCAGTCATATTCATAAGTAATTTGACTGAAATGCTTATAAGTGGAAGAAACCAGGGTACAGGAGAGAGTAAAAAACTGACAAACATTTTCACATGCAATGCAGTATTTTTATGATATAAACCCTGGTGTTAACTAACACTGTATCGGTGTAAGGCTTTAATGATCTGTAAAGGTAAATTTAAATCAACCTCCTTAAGCGCGAAGCATCACAAGCCCAAGAAAAAAATCTTTGGTGGTACAGCTTTTCTTTATGTTCTTGATCATACTTATTTGTCGTCTAACAAAGAAAAATACCTTTTAACATCTTGACTGCTGCTGATATGTATGTTCCATTAATTTGAATGTCTCTTGGTAAAGGAAGCTTCCTGTGCATAATAACAGTTTTACTGACACGACCTTTTAGCACTTGCCCAAATGCTCCTGACCCAAGGACACGTCCAACCTTTAAACATTTGTGTGGAACTTCCCATTTATCTGGAACAACAGCTGGAGGAAGGTTAGATGTTCCTTCATCCCTGCAAGGACGATCTCATAAATTATTAGATTAATTAACTTTATTTCTACATTCTGTTTTTTTGTACTCCATCATAAAATGTTGTGAATTTTAGTATTCGTAAAGCATAAATAACAACAATTTCACAAATATTTAAATTGTTATTATTTGAATGATAAGTTCACGCCAAACTGTAGTTGTTATCTTCTGCTAGAAATATTAATAAATCAGAAACGTCATTTATAATTGTTATTTCCATGAAATGATTTATAGGCTTCACAATATTTTTTTTACAAATGGCTAATCATTCAGTTTTCAACAGCTCACGAATGTTACTGAAAATTTAAACATTATTTGACCTTAGCAATAAATTCTTCATTTTAAATCTACGAAAATGTTATGTCAGTAACCCTGTTAAAGCGAGTGTTTTCATTTTAGAACTATGAAAAAATCAAATTGTCAAACCAGACAACCAACACCATCCCTAAGCTCCTAAATCTATTATGATTAAATAGAATCAACCCAAAAACCCCAAACCCTATATCTATTATGTTTAAATAGAACTAACCAACTATGGGCACACTATCTCCTAAAAACCTATGTCGAATAGAATAAAATAGAACCAATCGACACCACCCTGAGCCCATATAACTGTTATGATGTATAGAGCCAACCCTCCCAAAACCCTAAATCGGTTATGATAAAATAGAACTAATTGACACCAATTTAAGCTCCTACATATGTTAAGACAACTAGAAACTTATGCCTTCATCATTGACTGACACTTAATATCACCTATCAACTAATTTGGAGGTCGGAATTCTATCTATTAAATTTCAGTTTTCTTTTTAAAATCCAATCAATTGGTTCTGTTCAAAAACATATGATGGTACTTGGTGAGATCTGGTCAGATACCAGTACCTGTTAGGGAAATGTGATGTGAGCGGATGTCTATCAAAGTTGGTGTAGTCATTGTAAAAATCTGTTGTTTGGTCTCCCAGGCGATCTTTCATCTCCAGTTTCATCTTAAGAATATGGACGCTGTATAACCATTTTACTATAATGATTATAACTGGTAAAGACACCACTATAAATAATGGAATAATTATCTCCAGAACAAGTCTGAAGTCTTCTGAAATGAGAGAAATAATTCAGTGTAAGTATAGATTACACTGAAGACACATAAAATATTTTCAAGACGTCTTGGAACTTATTATTTCCTCAGATTATGTCTTAAAGACATTTGTCTTGAGACACATATTCTATGTCCTAAGCATACTATATGTCTGAAGACATGATATGTGTTTGTCGTAAGACACACATGTCTATAAGACATGTCTTTAAGTATGTATCAAGATGTGTCAAGACATTGATGATCATTCACTATGTATGAAACATAAAAAACAACATATGGGATCGTCTGATCTTGTACAGGAACTTAATGTGGTGGAAAAATACAAAATTACCAGTGGAACTCATTTTTGTTTATGTTTTTGGTTAAAACATAATTTGTTTGACCATTGACAGTCGATTAACTATTACAGTGAAGTTAGCGTAATATTTGTTAAATATGAACTGCCCTCATGAATTTTCATTTATTGGTATATGAACTAGAGTGTCATGTTCTATACAGGAAACTGGTGCTGTACAGTATACAAAAGGTATTGTTCTTCTATGTGTAAAAGTTTAAATTAATACCGCTAAACAGTAGACTTTCTGTTGTTCAGGAATATTGATTTAAATGTCTATCTACAGAAAAAATACTTTCCTGCATCAATTTCATCTTTAGGAAATTTAGCACCATTTCATTCGTCAGTACAGGAAAACTCATGGAGGATTTGGGCTTCATCTGCAACAAATTTTACATTGTATTTGATGTAACACTTACCATCAGAAGAATCTTTTTCTGAAAATGATATAAAAAATGCCATAAGTCAAATTCCGGTAATCTCTGAAAAATACTACTAGAATTTGAAATCAGCTATATGAATGGAATTGAAATTACGTGAACAAACAAATATAAGTAGCTGCAACGCCCAAGGGACCACTCAAAACTCGTTAAATAATAATTGAGGTTCGAAAATATGTAAATCAAAGTACCGTAGTACTGCTAGTTGCGGCCTTTTCCCACCGTATTTGATAGTTACATGTAGATGTGAATGCGAACTCAATTGATAATTTTCAGTTACTACATGTAAAATTTTTCTCTTCGTGCTGCGTTAAAAGTGTAAAGCTGAGCTAAATGAATAAACACATCTATTAATCGTTGTAACAGAATAGAGATTTGAGCTCAAAACACGTTTATGTAGAACTTTTGCCTGAAAATCTGCGTAATGCTTTTAATGAATGAAGAACAATAACTATTGTTTAATCAGACATGTAGTTTACTGGTATTTGAGGTCGTTATTCCGTCCGGTAAGGTTGATAAATTGGTGAGAGTTAAGGCAAATTAATTCTATTAACTAACGAAAAATACCCCAAAATATCGAGATTCATTAGAACATTGCAGGCAAAGAAAAACATTGCTAATAGTAAATGGTAAGATGAGGTAGAGTGACCTTTCCTATGAAATAAAGAGAAAACGAGTTTGTGTTTAATGTAATTTAGTTACTTTATCATGAAATATAAGAAATATTTTCGTTCCACATCAAATATGATATTCTTAAATTTAAAATATCTGTTTTATGATTGGAGACAATCAACGGGAAAATATTAAAATATTTTGGGACAGTGTTTCTATCATCTGTTAAATGAATTCATACCATTATATGATGGCCATTTTTGCGATTATTTATCCCGTTAGTCATTTGTAAATTTATAATGGTAACCTTTAACGAAAAAAAAAAAAACATAGAAAGCATTAGGAAAACCACAAAACTGGAGTTTCAAATGTTAAAATATCTGTTGTGCGAACTGTTACGTGGTGAATTTATGTTAAATATTGTTTGGAAAAATTTTGATAAAATACTTGCTTATGAAATAAAGATTAAATCTGATGTAAAACTGATTAACTTGACATACCAGGTACATCTATTACAGTAAAGTTGTACATTGTCACATTCAACCAGTCTTCATCCTCTAGTACATAGTCACTACTCAGGCCTATAATCTGAAGAACAAGTTTATCTTCGTGTTAAATAACTCCGTTGGTAAATTATTTTTCTGTATTATCTATCGATGTGAAATGAGCAATAAACCTGCTTTGTACTAGACTATCACGCTGTATTAGACATTTAATGTGCTATGCTTATAAGGTAACAGGTCATATGAAGAATTTCCCACTTCCTAGACACTTTATCTGACTTGAGTCAAATAGTATTTGCTCTTACTCCTTATGATAAAATTGGAAATACTTTCATTTAAAACTGTGTCATCCGAAAGCATCAATGGAGATTCTCATACTTTCTTTCCCCCGAGGGCGGACGGGTTATAGAAATAGGCCGTTCGGTTTCTATACCTGCAGGTAGAATCCCTGCTAAAGGGGTGTCTGTTGGTTTGGCGGGATGTATAAATAAACCACCCGAGAGTATCAACAGGTTAAGAAATTGGTTGCTCGGTTTCTCCGCTAGGAGGTAGCACCCCTTCTAAAGGGACGTCCGTTGGATGGGCGGGATGTATAAATTTTCCACCCGTCTCAGACTGGAACGTTACCGCCGTGCCCGTGTTTGGGAAAATGCTAGTCTCCCGGCACGTTAAAGGTCCCTTTGCAACAGTTTGTAATGAGTGGTCCGTAGATGACCAGTTGCTTAGGTTAAATTTCCAGCCACTACCCAATGCCAATTTGGCATCCCGTTTCTATTAGATTCCCCGAGCTTACCCATTTTGTGCTTTATTGTTTGATAACTTGTTCATATTAATATATGACGAATGTTATGATTAAGTACTGTTTAACGCCGAGTCCGTTTTACTCACAAATGAGCTGTAACTGTATATTACCTGACAAAAATAGTCACCAGACTCATTCATCTTTATCTTTATAAATGGTTCACTCTGTTAATGAAAAATAACTCCTTCAATCTCTCTTCATGATTATATACGTTGCTCAGAAGTATTTTTCTGTACTTTTTTGTCAAGTTTAAATACAATATCAATTCTACAATGGCTGACAAATTGTCTGAAAACTTGCACTAGCTTAAATAAACAAGCATTAAAATATTCTAATCAGGTAACAATACTCATGTAGTCAAATCTATTAGTTGAAACACATTATCTGAACAATTTTGGGATATTTGTGGCATGTGCATGATAAAAGCAATAAGGTTTCTCTTCTTGCTCTATTTTTGGTGCGACTGTTTTATTTAAACATGTGTTATACATGTTTAGTTTTTGTCTTATTCTTGGGTATGTCATGTCAACTAACTTATTCCACTTAGTTGACCGTTGTTTGTCCTGGTCTTGGTATGGGTATGATCTCACAGTTAGACGCTTTTCATTTAACTCAGTGTTATAAAAGCAATGTTCACAGATTTGGCCTGAACATATACGGATACCGATGCACACATGTTATAGCTAGTTGGAAAGGAAAAGAAAGGAACACAATTTAAAAAAAAAATCAGTTGCAAAAAGGTGGTCATGAGCTTTGACTTCTTTCACAAAATCTGTCTGATTGAAGTGTCATGAAAATCCATGTTTTCATCATATGAATATTTTTGGTCAAAAGGGTCTTTCCATGGTCTGTTTACTGATATTAGTATAAATTTCCAAAAACCACATATATTTAACTCTTCGAATAACATAATATCTTTACATAAACATGTACATAATTATCTTTTAAATACATAACACCCTGCCAAAGCATTTATTATGTTTTGAAGAAACTATCGTGGTGAAGGACCATTCAATGTAAACTGTTTAGTGAGACCTATATCATTTCTACCGACTTATCTCCTTTTGGATGACCATCCTTTTCCCTATTCTCGGCTATATCATGTTTTTTTTTAATTGTGTGCTCTTGGTTGGCCGTTCTTTGTCTAATTTTCGCTTATATCATGTCTACGGACTTGTCTCTTATTGGTTGACCTCCTTTGCCCTATTCTTGGGTATGTCATGTCTACTGACTTATCTCCTCTTGGTTGACTCTCCCTTGCCCTTTCCTCGGTTGTGCCATGTCTACTGAACTTATCTCCTCTTGGTGACCATTCTATGCCCTACTCTCTAGTTTGTCATGTCTACTGACTTATCTCCTCTTGGTTGCCTCTGTTCTGCTCTTTTCTCGGGTATGTCATGTCTACTGACTTATCTCCTCTTGGTTGTCTCTCCTTTGTTCTTTTCGCTGTTGTCCCATGTCTACTGACTTAACTCCTCTTGGTTGACCATTCTTTGCCTTACTCTCTAGTATGTCATGTCTGCTGACTTATCTCCTTTGGTTGACCATCCTTTGTCTTGCTCTTTGTTATGTCATGTCGACTGACTTATTTCTTTTGGTTGACCGTTCTTTGCCTTACTCTCGGTTATGACATGTCTACTGACTTGTCTCGTCTTGATTTACCCTTGCGTATGTGTTAAAAGTATCAGCTCACTAGTAAAAAGTATCGGCTTTCATTTTTTTAAAAACTAATACATAAGCAGAAACTTGTAAGCTGATACTTTTTACTAGTAAGCTTTTAACACAGGCGCATATTTATTTTTTAATATCGCCTTACTTAGACAGACGTTTCGAACGTCATTTCTTTTCAGCAGAGATAAATTTTCAATTGTTTATATTAAAGTATTACAAGTTACTTTTTTTCTGGACTTTGACACAGGTTTAAAGTAGAACTATTAACTTTTTGTTTAATAATGTCCAGTGTAGAATACCCAGGTGGGAGATCAAAAGTGCATAGTTCAAAGAGACAAGACAAATTTGAAACAAGCTAAAAGATAAAACAAAAACAAAAGGAAAAAGGCTTGGTGGACTCCATAAACTCCTTTACAAAACAGGAGTGGTATCAGGTGTTCCGGAAGGGTAAGCATTTCCTGTCTTGCGCGCAACTCCCGTCACGGAATCCTTTAACTCTTATCCGAGTTAGCGTCAATACGAGAAGAAGTCAAAACCGGTGACAGGTCCTTAACCAGTTCGGTCCATAACTAGTTGAGATACACTGATACCATATGGATCAACCAATCCAAGATGGCTACCATAGAATTTTAGGAGGGACGACTTCAACCTTCATTGGATGTATCCTTGCTATAGTAATTTATGCGACAATTTCGTTTTGACTAGCCAGAGATTCCCGTTTTTGGCAGTCTAGGCATACATTTCATCTATAAACACACTCACACTATCACACAAAAAAGTTTAAACTCATTAATTGATTAAATGTTGCGTAATAGATTTCAGATTAAAGGCAACGTTCGCAACACATCATTAAGATATTGCATGGTAATATTTTTGTATTTTTAATATTTGAGACGTAACCCCTCAATTACAAACATTACAACTCAATTTTGAAACGTCAACTACATTCAAACGGAAGGACTATTGATAATATATTAGTAGAGGAATCGACACAGACTTTTTTTCAGATTTCAAGAACCGACCGAATACACAGCAAAGTTTGACATTAATTTGTTGTCAAACCTATAAGGTAACGTTCACAACTCGTCGTAAAGATATAGCATGGTCACATTTTTGTTTTTTTTAAGTTTTGTGATACAAACCCGAAATTTACACAAATTACAAATCAATTTTGAAGCGCCAATTTACATCAAACGGATACCATCTATAGATAATATATGTAGTGTTTGTTATAAACGATGTGATATGCACACATTACAGTATAAATATATCGTGCATATCTATATATTTTGCCACAAAAAGAAACCTTGTTAATTTTCGTATTAGAAAAAGTTTTGAAATGCGGATCTTAAATAAATAAAAAGAAAAGATGTTACTTATTATCGTTTAAAGTATTAACTCGATCATCAGATAAATTTTGAATCATCATCTTCCGAACCTCAATACAGCAAGTAACTGCATTTTGACTGGATGATCATAATTATTTACTGATAAAAATAAGTTTGTCAGGCTATTTCTAGATTTACGCTTACATTTTCCAAGTTTTTTCTTCTGTAAGATTAGCTTTAGACATTGCTTAAAATTAAGAATTCGTTTCCAAATTGAGATTATTGACAATTTTGAGTTGATATATTTTCTAGGCGGCTGAATAACTCGTAATAATGTATATCTAATTCCATATTCTTACAAAGATATAAGACTGCAAAATATTTTTATTGTATGTAAACAAAGTGTTTCAGGTAATTTAAATCACATATTTTCAACATTATGTTTAATAAAAGACCAAACAAACTTAAAAAAAAGTATGAAATGTGATTTATTTTTTGGTAATTAACATTAAACGATTATATTTTGTTCAACATTGACTGGACATGTGCTAATGAAATGATATGCGGACGGTATCATTTCCATAAGTAGATGTTGGAAAATGGCATAGAAAATATTTCCAAAACGTTGCTTTGAACTATACCATACTATGCAAGACTGACAAATTGAACCAGATTTTTAACATGCTAGCTGACAAGGTGTATGTCAGTTGGACCACGTCATATAATTCTGACTCGATGCCAGTCTTTTCTCTTGATCCTACATGTCAAATGCTTGACTAAGAAGCAACATATGCCAATTTTAATGTCCCTTATGGGGAATTAAACCTACAACTCTCAACACTAAAGACAAATATTCCACTTCAGGTGGTTTAGAAAAAGCAAATAGAAGTTAAAACAAATAAGAAACTAAGAGCATTACTTAAAATGCAAATGGAATTGAAAGAAATATGAGTATGAGGAGCATCAGTATTACTAGTTTAAAGTCAGGTAATGCAAGCATTTAGAAGCAATAAATACTGAAGCAAGGAAAGGAATTTGCAGGCTGTTAGCTGGAGAAATTTATTGATTGAGCATAAATGATATCAACACCAGTGTGCCACAGCTAACAGCCTGCAAGTTAAAAAATAAATCCAACTGAAGTCAATTTTTATTGAACACCAAAATATGTGGAGAAATATAAACTTTAAAGCGGTGACACACTGGTGTAATACCATCCAGCATTCCTGCTCCATTCATCGGCCATTCTGTAAAAATAAACAATGCAATGATCTAACGAAGGAGAACTGAATGATGCTTTTTGTAGTTTGTGTAGTTTTGGAGTTCTATTGCCCTTAAACCTTATATTTTTTCAATAATTCAAAAAGAATACAGGATGTAACTAGAAACATGTTGCATTGTTCACAATACTTTGACAGTATTTAATTTTTTGGTGTCATCTATAAACATTAAGGGTTAATTGTCTAATTGTCTGGAATTTCTAAAATATGTGTTCATTTTTAGGATATGAAACAAAAATATATATATTTAACTGAACAGTTCTAGTTCGTTTTAATTAACCATGAGATCCTTCAAAGTTTGGAAAAAACAAACAACAGGGTCGTAGCTTTTGTCAAGACCACAGTCGTTTTAGTCACAAAAGCCAAAAACAGAGAGACAAACATCGATATTACGGTCGTTTGAATTTTAGTGACAAAAGCCCTATTATATATATAGCTAGCGACATTTGACACTTTTACGCTTTTGTTAATAATATTCAATTGACTGTGTCAAAACCATTCCAAGCAAAAGCTTCTATCGGAGAAGGTAAGAAATGAAAGCTCAGTTATTTATCAAATGATAAATGTGTAACATGAAATTTCCTGTATTAGTTTAAATTCTGAACCACAAAAAATACGGAGACTCCCCAAAAGGTATTGCACCAAGTAGTTGTCCCTACCGCTGGATTAACTTATGATTTCAATTTGTTTGTATATGGTACTTCTTTTTCTATGTTTTGGTCCCGAGCTTCCTATGTTTTAGTTTCAATGCTAGTTATGACTAGTAACTCCTTGAAATGTTCAAATAACATATCAAAATTCACCATACTTGTGCATCAATGGAAAACATGCATTTGAACACAAATCAAGACACTCACCGAATTGGCAAATACAACTGTTTCAGTATCAGGTCCAGTGTCTAACAACTTTCCTACTTTGACGGCATATTTTTCATTAAAGCGATTTTCAGGCGGTTCGTCAGCAGATCTACCATGGTGGTGATGTAAATGCCAGGCAAGTTCAACATCCAATGAATTATCTACTTGTACAATCTTTAAACCATCACCATCCATTAGAATAGTACCTGAATAAACGATATTTTAATAGGTATTTCACAAATTTTTCCATGAATGTATTTTATGAGCTAAATATACTGACCTTATTTTACTTTTGTGGAGTTTTAGGCAAAGAAAAAGCCCTTGATATATTTTCCTTTCAAATGTTTGGAGTACAGGTGAAATTATACATTTTTGCATTTACATGGTTCATAAATATTCCTGTAAATCTACCTCTTGACCATAGTACATACATACCCTTCTTAAACCTAATACTTTAAAGCCACTCATTTCCAACCACATCACATACTCTTTGATGAAATAAAGTTTCATCTTTCTTTTATTGCCTTCAAGATATCAAGAGCTATTACAGACTGACGATATACCTCAGAACGGAACGCACTAAACTTCATGTAAAGGCATAAGTACAAAAAAATAGAGCCTAAAGAAGTGTAGACACAGACTTAGTATTGAGTCTTCCCGACAGACAAGTATCACCTGCTATCTATCTACCTTATAAGGTGTAGACCGATTTTTGATCTTGTGATTTTGTATTACAAGTATTTCCAGATAAGGTGTTACTATCCTTGGTATGACCACTTATCTTCTGGTTTTGTAATCAATAATGCGAATATAGTTTAGCTATTACCATGAGGAGTGTGATCACTGATGTGTCCCACTCTAGAACTCTGTATCTGGTAAATCTCAAATAATCCATATTCTTGCTGAGTCATGTGCTCATGTGGTGCAATAGGAATAATCTGAAATAAAAAAACAAGATGCAAGCGCTCTACTAAACGACATATATCCCCCAGCAAATTATACCTGCTGTCCAATCCTATATTATACAGAAAAAAAGTTTCCTTATATCCCATTGCAATATACTTCATTATTGTATGTTTGTTTGTTTGATTGGGGTTTAACCCACTTTCAACAGTTTTACCGTCATATCACGGCGGTCAGTTTTACTGTCGGAGGAAGCCGGAGTACCCGGAGAGAGTCACCAACCTTGGGCAGGTAACTGACAAACTTTATCACGTGTGATATAGTGCATTAAAATTATTCCACGTAATTGTAATTGCTTTTCTGTGCTCTGTTGCTACTTTTAGATTATCTTTGACAGTAAGTAAATTAACAATTAACAGCGCAATACAAGACAGAAAAAGTGGTTTGTGCAGTTTTATTCTAAAGTGAAGCACGTCCAATGTTCAACGCTCTGTCTTAGTAGCCAACAAGCATTTACAAACGTGACGTTATTTAAGTTCTCTAGGACGTCAGGAATCTAATTAAAGTCGTATTATTATACTTCTAGGCTAATACGGACATTTCATTGATTTATAGAAACGTGACATTTTACTCTAACATATGGCAGCATGTAACAATTTACTCTAACACCCTTCCGTGCAAAATCCCACTTAATCTTAAGTGCGCTTTAGACATATCATTATTGCGTTTTACTTCATGGAAGATATTGTCTTGTAAAAATGGGTATAAAAATATAAAACTAATTAAAAAATATATATATATTTTTTCAGCATTCAACATAATAAAATAAATAACACATAACAGGGAGGATGTGAGAGCAGATTGTTATCCCTCGAAATCATTTTTTAACCTCTGCTTCACATCGGTTGTATTTCTCGGGATAACAATCTTCTCTCACACTGTTATGTGTTATTTATATAATGTTACATGCTCAAGAATCTTGTGCATGGTCATAAAATCAAGCGAGTACAATTCGATCCTTTTAAAAGAAAATTATATCAAAGTCTTTTTTTTTTGCCAAAATGAGTACTCCCGAATAAATATAAGGACTTATCGTAAATAACACCATATATATTCCACGAATTCATAGGGAATGAACATCAATGTCTTCAGACATTTTATGACGTCTTAAGACAGATATCAGTGTCTTAAGACATATTCAAACCATGTCTTCAAACATATAGCATGTCTTTTGACATAGCATATGCGTCTCAAGATAAATGTCTTCGAGACATAATCTGACGAAACGATAACTTCCAAGACGTCTTGAAAATATTTTTAGTTTTTCAAGACACTTAAAAATAATTTGATACATAGAGAGTGAAAAGCAAGTATACAAAATTTTAGATCATGTCTTCAAGACACGAATGTCTTGAAGACATATCTTAATATATGATGACTATAAATAGAAAAAAGGGGGATATGGTGTAAATACTCATGACACAAAAATCTCATATGTACAAGTAAATTCCAAGCAAA
>JARWCS010228777.1:0-13609 GCA_034783895.1 Geukensia demissa
GTCGCAATAGGTATAGGAACGGATTTGTATTCATGACAGTCGGAAGATATCCATTGTCATCTGTGAAATGGATATTTAGTACCGGTCAACCAAATCATGATGGCGACCGAAAAACTTCCGGAATGATGACTCTAATCTCTATTTTCTTTATTTAGTTTCACGCACTGCAGGCCTATTGCTATTTGTTTTGAATATGAACTATATATGTTTGGATCTTGATCTTTCTATGTTTTGATTTAAATGCTGCTGATGAGAGGTTTCCCCTAAAAACATGTGTCCAGCATACTGTTATCAAATTTTCCATATTTGTACAACATTGATAAACCTGTATTTTTTAAAAAAAAAATAGTATTACAAATGTTAAATGAATATGAAGAAAATTAATATACATTGTGTATGATACATCTATATTTAAAAGAAATAATATGGAATATTGACCAGAAAGACAAAATTCACATCCACATTTCTGGATTGTGCACTGCATAATTTCTTGTAACGCTGTTCCCTTTAGATCACTAGATTTCCGTGGAGCACGAAACAATTTCTAAAAAAAAACAGTGTCTTTTATTTCTTTTATCAAATAGTTTGTAAACAAAATAGAAAAAACAACGATTGAAAATGCCTAAATTTCACTGCGTACATTTCAAGGAGTAACTTCTCATCAGAAGAATTAGACCCAACACATAGGAAAGCCGAAATCCAAATACTGAAGAATGTTTCAAAATTATATATATTCAAAATTATAACAATGTTTCATTCATAAACCCAAGGCTGTGATTATTTCCTGTAAACACTCTTTAACAATAGAAAAAAACTGATTTTCTTGGTGATGGGTGGACTGACGGACCGGGCAACCAATTGTGTGTTACAAACACCCGTATACGAACAGGATTATGATAAAGTGCTTTGATTCTTCTATTCATGAATCCACCTTCTCCCTACCGCACAATAATAAATCTAAAACATTCAATCAAATAACTTTACCAATAACAGCAAATGTAAGTGAAAATTATATTGTCAAATTATTATGCGACATGAATCAATTCTGAATAATTTCACACATGATGGATTGTAACTATCAATCAACAGATAAGTATACAATGTAAAGTTTACCTATTCAGTGGAAAGATCGTGTGAAAATTTTAGTACAACATACATGGTCAATTGTGGGACCGATCGAGTCAAGTCAATTTTTTTTTAAATATTCCTACACTTTGGAGGCAAGTGTAGAGTTTAAAGTTTAACATATCTAATGTTTTTACACAAATTAGGTTATTATGAAATAAGAATATACAAAATTTCCTTATTAGTTTAATCCAGATTTACACAAGTCTGGTTAACCTAGTCACAAGACTGAGATATGTACGTTTTCCTTTTACTAGAAAGCAAGTTATATTCTTAAACCAGAAATTATTGGGTCCTACATTGTCAAAATCACAAAACATTATTTTAGTTGTCACACCACTGTCCCCAAGTTAGGGGAAAATAACTTAATGTGATTGTCCCAAGCTAGGAACCTGAAGTCCAGTGGTTGTCGTTGTTCACTATGTTTTCAAAAGATCAGGTCGACTGTCGTGTTTTATAAATAGTTTCACATTTATTAGGGGGGGGGGGGCGCGTGGACAGCGTCATTTATAGTATGAACTCCGCTTAATTATTGAAGCCCGTAATGGGACCTGTAGTGGCTGTCTCGTGGATAATCATGCAACATCTCCTTCATTATATCTAAAGGTACACTTTGGGCACTGTTGTATATGTAAACATATTAGTCTTGTAACATATCCGCATTTCTGCTCAGTATTCAAATATTATATGCTGATGTTTTCTTTTTTAAGCTTTTTTCTTTTTAACACAAATAGTAAACAAGGGAAAAAGTATGAACGAAAATAGAAAAAAAAGTAAATATATCCACCTAAGGTCCTATGTTTTAGTACTGGTAAACATATATAACCTTGAAAATCAAGATAAACACAACAAAAAAGTTTCATATTTCATTTTTCCCACTTAAATCGTTAAAATCTGCGTAAAAAAGAATGTTCACGATGTCTTCTCGGTTTCAATTATATCCTTATTTATATTTTACCCGGAGATAAGCTCGACGTTCTCATTGTTGTTTACTATTATGGAGGAAATAAAGTTTTTAAAGGGATTGGTCAAACGAAAATATCATCATAAAATCTTGAAATAAAACAGTCGTCAATAAAAAGGTGAAATTTCGTGTTTTTTTATTTTGAAACATGATCTCCGTGATCGTTACTTTTAGGATATATAAGAGGATGCTACTTTACGAGAACGCTAGATCCGCATTTGAAAGCTTCTTTTCAACACCTGAATACTTGGATAGACATTTAAGAAATTTTGTAAGCAACAAATAGTCGTGTTTTATGAGTAGTTTCACATTTTGTATTTTGGTCCCTTTTACAGCTTCCGTTATGGCATGGACTCCGGTTCATTATTTAAGGCTGTAATGGCATGCACCTCTTTAGAAGTTCGACTGTCGTTTGGTGGATGACTGTCTCATGGACAATCAGAGGTTGTTTTGAAGGCATATTAATTTAATCTCAGGACGTCATCAACATTGGTTTATACCGTTGCACTTCTACTGCCCAATAGAAATGAAGCGTTTTTACAATATTGCAATTTTTAGTATTGAATTAATACTTCGAAAGTTTTCCGTTTACTTTTATTGTTGCATGGGTGTGGAATCCAGATGGCGCAAGTGGGATATATTTACTTATATTTAACCTTTCACGTCTCCTTAACGAATGGTGCTGCAATTATTGACCCCTTTTAGGAGAATAAAATGCCCCTAGGACAGTGATAAGTTGGTATTTCTTTATTTACAACACCCTTTGCAATGGGGTGAGGTGTAAAAATATACACACGGACGCCCTTTAGCATGAGTTTTACCTGCAGGCGGAGAAACCGATCGGTATATTTTTTACCCAGACCGCCCTTGGAAATAAATGCCAATACCTATCCATAGTGACGTCTTTAACATGTACACATCTAACTGTTTATTTAATTATAAAATATATGTACATGATGTATGTTCCCGCCACGATATGGCTAAAGTATTGCCGACGTGGCGTAAAGCAACAATCAATCAATCTAACTGGTTTTGCCAATGTTTTGACATCTACATACTGTACATTAAAACAATGAAAAGAAACAATTGACAAGTTATACCCTCTACAGTTAAACTGAGGAACACACAAGATATATTTAAACTATAGTGAGCACGAGTATAAAATCAACAACAGCCAATACACTTAACTATATATCCTAAATACATGTATTTTTCTGTTGGAATTAGAAGAGGTTTGTGCATAGAAGCAGCAGTCTCTGTGAAATAACGCGCACGTTTTACGATCGGATGACCACGTGAGCTGTTGTTAGCCAATCGAACATTTCCTTTTAGACTTCCCTGAATGCCTTCTATATTTTAGATCCAAAATAGAAGTTTTACTCAGCCTTTTTCTAAGCCAAATAACCAATACTTAAGTTGTAATTTGACATTTTTATACCCCAAGGGTCACTAGGATATAGCAATCTGATCACATCGGCCATTTCCGTCATAAAATCCGGTAAAGTAGCTACGATTACGAAGATAGTCGGAATTAGCCGAGCGTGATCCGATTGTAGGATATAGATATGTCGTGTGGTTTCCCTGTGAAAAAGTAGAACCTCTTCTAATGGGGTGTCTCATGGTTGGACGGATGTGAATACGCGACCACCTCAAAAGTATCTAGGGTTAAGAAATGGGTTGTTCTGTTTTTATTCCCAAGGAGGCAAGTCCTTTTTTTATTTTGGTGGGATATATAAAACTTCCACACTCGCTGCATGTAGGACAACTCATTTGCAATTTTTTAGCAAAAAAGTCAAGAAGCCCTGTCGCCCAGAATATGCATGATATACTCGCCACTGGACATTGAGCTATCAACTGCCAACTTATTTTGAATATTGCTGTTATTATATTATTTCTGAATGGCATTTGTATACTGTGCAGTATAAAATGAAATTTTGTTTATTTATTTTTCGTTGTAGAGGTCTGTGTTACATTGTAAGAAGATTTAAAACTTGCTACGGCAGCTATGAAACATTGGAATGAACATCTGCATATCTGGTTGTAGTCATATAAATTCACATCAAATACATTTAAATCATGCCTCTAATTGACTCTGACTGTGCCGCCACCTATAAAATTCTAGTATTAGGGGACACAACTGTTGGAAAGTCTTCGTTACTTAGATGTTTAACCGGTCAAGGTTTTCAACTGAAAACTCGCCCAACCGTTGGTAAGCATGCAGTAAAAAAAGATATTTTTTTTAATTTTGTATATTTAAAGGAGTTTTATATAGGAAAGATAATTTTTTGTTTTATTTTGTTTTAAATTTCAAATCTTTTTTCCGCGTGGAGATGTGGAAAATGATTTACAAAGGGAAATACTTTAGATGAATTTTTGCTGTCTCTTTGATCAGTTAGAGAAACAAAATCTTACATTGGTAGCCATTGACAATAATATTTCTACAGCCTTGACAGTTAAATTTCATAACTTCTGAAATTTGAAAATACCAGATTCTATGAATTGAATATATTGCATATTTGGTTTTGTAATATAGGTACCGACTTTGTCCGACGTACATTTGAAGTTGATGGAGCAGTTGTCCAGCTGAATGTGTGGTACGTGTTTATTTACCATTATTGAAGGTTCATCACTAAGGTCTTTAAAAAACGACTTCAGCTTAATCATTTGATATGCAACTTGTTCCATTTGATAAAGCCGTTTTATACTTAAAGCAGCGTAAAGAGTCGCACAAAACTAAGGGATAAAACAGATTAGATTTTACGCGATAAATTCTAATCCTTCATTTTAGTTGCTTTTCTTTTAGATTTGTTATTTTAATATTGAATAGTAGGTTGCATACGACCACATTATTGCGTTTTGTTGCTGTTTTCAATTTTTGTATATATATGTAGTGAAGAAAAAAATAAATATTTGGTAATCATATGTTTGGTCATTAAATTATTCGAAATAGCAACCCGTGAACCTTATGTATAAATGAAAGGACCTATTGGTAACATCATACAATTATGGCCTTCTTAGGAGGTGGACATCCAAGCTAGAGGGAAAAAGAACTCTAAAAGTTGACAATTTGGACGTACACCAACTAAGAATGCCATGATTGTTTTATTAAGCCGAATAAATAAATAAAAATGTAATTATCGCCACATAGTGGTTGCACCGTCGGGGTGACAATACTATTATACAACTTGTTGTCGCCGTCTAGTGGGAAAATGTTTGTAGTTGTCGAGGGTGACAATACTATTGTACAACTTGTTGGCGCCACCTAGTGGGAAAATATTTGGGGTTTGTCGAGGGTAATAATATTATTATATAACTTACACTATAAACGAGGAAAACGTCGCATTCATAAAAGTCGTGTGACAGCAGATTGAACCAATCATAAAGACATATTTATAAAGAGATTTAATAGCATACCTTATAATATTAATGAAGTTGTGAAAAATGCTTGTTTACAATCGTTATTTTTGTTTTTTTAACTACACATTGTTGTTAAAGCATATCGCTCCAGTAATCCCATCCTGTAATATAATACATCTATAATACGAATAATGTCGAAATTACGTCTCTGCAAATAAATAACCTTTTTTAACACTGTTGGGGAGAATGAGATTGTTTCGCAGTACAAGGACCCAGCAACTGAGGCCTGGTACGACTCTCGATTAACTCGCGTATAACTTAGATCCAGTCTTTGCTCACTTTTCCAGCTAGGTTATAATTTATGAAATGTGCGTTATATTGCTTATAATGCGTCCTTTATGATGATATGTGATTTTTAGATATGTTAGTCATTATTATCATTCTTATTTTAATGACTTTTTTATTATTATTTTAGGGATACAGCTGGACAACAGCGATTTCATTCTGTAACGCGGAAACATTACAATGGTGTACAGGTACATACGTCTTTTATTTTATTTCTGTTCTTTGCAGTACTGTTGCGTTTGTTTTTGTAGCGCAACATATTTAGCATTTTTGACATTTCGAAATTTGTGTAAAATATCAGTATTACAAGTTCAGGTTTTACACATGCACAAACCTCCTTTTTTGCTTAAAGAATCACGTGGCTTCCTAATAAGGTAGATTAGTGTAAAAATCCCAAGATGACCTTACAGTAACCTTGATCTTTCATTTTAAATGACAGTTAATTTAATTTTTCTTTACACTGAAATGTCTAACAGAAGATATAAGCTCTACGTCATTGTGGATAGTTCTTTCTTTAAGTATGCAACTGTGAATTAATCCTTCTTAAACCATCGAGTGAAATGTTGGAAACTTATTCATTGTACTGGCCACTTATATACAGATCTGGATAACGTTTCACAAAAAGTCGTAAGACTTACGATTACTCGCAAGTCCTGTATAATGTATGTAAGTTACGATCACTCGTAACACTTACGACCATTTGTAAAACGGCCGCCTGACTAACTTAATGTGTCTATGGGGCACAAAATATTCTACTTTGCGTTTAAACAACAAACACTGAAAATACTTAATTCATCTCATGTTATAATGAGTCTGGAGGATAATCTGTGAAAAAATCTGAAATAAATGAACACGGTTAGTCTCCAACTTTCCATAATGGACCAAGATCAATATACCGTAAAACAGGCTGTTAAAGGTACCACAAAAATAATATGGTATCTTTTCAAGGCTGTTTTGTGTATATAAACTATCCCACACATTAATTAAAGGGGTAGATCCAATATTAATGTTTTCAATTATAATGTTAATAAGAGCAATAGGCCAGGCAAATATATAAAAAAATATTTAGCTTCAAACGGGAGAGCACTCGCCCGCTATACGCCGGACCTTTATCTGCCGTTGCATCCAATTACATTTTGACAATCGAAACATATGTCATATATATATTTCAGGGTATAGTCTTGGTGTATGATGTTACAGACCGGAAGTCGTTCACACACCTATCATTCTGGGTTGACAGCATTAGTAAGGTAAAGAACTGTTCTTAAAATATTTAAGAGAAAGAATATGGAATATATGCAGAAAGATACAATCCATATCTTAAATAGTGTTATGTTTACGAAATAATCGCCAGAAAGCTTCAATCCACATAATCTTACATACTTCTATAAAAATATTCCATGCCAAACTGCGTGTAAATAATAGACTATCATTACTTTGTTTTTAATTGAGATCCAGTGAGTATTATTATTACTTACATCGGATCTGACATCCCATTTTGTGTGAATTTGGGTGCTTCTTTTGCTATGTTTGGATATTGGACTTCTTGCGTTTTTGTTCTAATGCTACTGCTGAGAGGTTACTCTTTGAAATGTACATATAGCATACCAATATTCTACATATTTATTCAACATTGGTAATGTTGTATTTTTACACATCGGATTTCTATATATCAGTATATATTGGAATGTGTAGCAGGTTTAATATTCACAGAGACAGACCCAAACTTTTCGAATACAGAAGACATATATTTTCTAATATTTCTAAACCCTTCCAGACAAAAAGATAATAGCAAAACGTTACTCGCAATGAGCCTTGTGCTATTCTTAATATATTTAGACCTTACGGTCCGCAATATCAGTAACTCAACCAATGATCTTCAATCTACCGTTAGGTTGATACGAGTCTGCAACAGATTATCAAAAAATCATTTACCAGTGTATATAAATATTGCCAATTTTCCTATCCTGTAAACATATTTCAAGGAGTACCCTCTCATCAGCAACATAAAAAACACTACAATAGGAAATCCCATGCAGCTCCAAACGAAGTACTCAAATCCAAAAAAAAAAAAAAAAAAAGGAAAAAGGAACCAAATCTAGCGACCAGGCTATCTACTTTGTACTATATAATTTGAAGACTCTCCGTAATTCCGTGAATTTAGGTTTTAAATGAATACCACAATATTTATTAAACAATATGTGATAATGTTCATGTCAGAAAAATTTGAAAATTGGACTGGAGATTACCATGGAAGACCATTGGTACACCAGCATTAGTATCGACCCAGTTGTTTCTTAATACAGGTTTATCATTGTCGTATAAATATGGTTATTTTGTTCTACTAAGGTAAAAATGCGCCGCACGTAAAACATGCGTAAATTTACATGCATGTGTCGCATGCATGACACACATACCATGCACATGCGTGTCACGCGTGTGGCATTTTTCGTCTCATTGACATGTGTGTCACACGCATGTAAAACACATGTGTCACATGCATGGCATTTTTGCTGGTGTAAGCTGTGTACGTATTAGTTACTTACCTACATTATCATTTTTATTTCAGGGAATCTCAAACAGCAAAAATAAGTATGACTCAGTTCCTGTGATGTTAGTAGGTAACAAGTCGGACTTGCAGGACGAGCGGACAGTGGACGAAGTCGAGGGTAAAAAGGTATGTTGACGTTATAGGTAGTAAGCTAGGCACTATGTTTACAATGGTTGAAATTGTGCCTAGAGGAAGAACATATAGCATAATAAGCATATTCTTAAAAAACAACAAATCCGACAATCAATAAAAATCAATAATTGACACAGTGCATACTAGGTGGATTCTTTATCCTTTTTTGTAGTTTCCATTCAATTCAATTAATTATGTATTGAAATTAACATTATTTCACTAAAGATTCAGACAGGATGCAACACTACAAAACTTCAAAAATGCATAAAATTCTTTCCTGTGTTTCGGTTCTAATACTACTGATGAGAGATTACATAAATCATATCAAAATTCATCATTATCCAACATGGGTAAACTTGCATTTTGATACTATAATCACTTTAGTACTATTGGTTAAGTTGTAGAGTTATTTAAAATTTAGACATGTATTTCGATCATTGCCCAATCAGAATGATTGCAAAAAATAGATATATCTTCCATAGAAAAAACATAGGATAAAGGTAAATTTCACTGTAGCCTATCACCTATATGGCATTAGCTAGAGCCTGACTTTGTACCATACAAAAACTGCGTTTACCTCGCATCTAACGTGATAAGGTTTGTCAGTTATCTCTCCTAGGTCGGTTGTACTCTCCAAGTACACTGGCTTCCTCCACCAGTAAAAAAGACCGCCCCAATATGACTGAAATATTGTTGAAAGAGGCGCTTATTAAGAAATAGAACGAAAGATCAATTAAATTATGTACATGTATAACCTATCCAGAACAAGATGATTGGAAGATTATTGCACATTGATTTTGTATGTATGGTCAGTGTGCACGTGGTTACATACAAATTTTTTTTCTAAGTTTTAAATGGACTCTTTAGTTTCAATCCTGATTACTATGATTTTTTTCTTATTTTGAAGATGTGAAAACACATGGAAAATTAATAAATATTTTTTTTTCATTTCAGCTTGCATCTGAAATCATGGCTTTTGATTTTATCGAAACTAGTGCCAAAATGAATCAGAATGTATTCATGGTTTTTAAGCGGCTTGCCCAGTATGTCACAGAATGCTTCGACCCAAAAGTGGTTAGTTTATTGCTTAATTTTTTACCAAAGGTCGTAAAATATGTTATTTTTGTCAAAACATATGTAATTGTGGTTAAGGATTTGTTTTTAGTAACCTTTTATGATATAGAGAAAATGTTTCCATGGGACACGGATGCTTCCGCTCGGGCACCCGGAAATAAGACATATGACGGACCTGAAAAGGGGAGACACGGTACAAATCACCTGCTAGTGCTTCAGACTAAATATAAAATCAATCCAACTTACACAAGCCGAGAAATCTGTGACGAAAATTGACGGACGTACAGACGGACGGACGAGGGTAAAACCTTCATCGCCTAAAGGTGGGGCAATATATATGAAAATAACAAATTTACAGACTGCATTGAATTTTTAAGATTCACTACCAGAATGAGCATTAGTTTTGTTACAATAGCATTGGTTGTTCTCATCGCCTATAACTTAACACATATTTTCTATTTAAATAATCAATAAATGCCGAAAAATCAGTTACCCATTCTCCATTTACATTTTTTTTCATCTGAAAGGTAGCATGTCTGCATTTTCGGTTGATAATCACGATTGAAGTTAATATGTAAAATTTCTTAGTATTCTATAGTTGAACGGTTTGACACCTATAACGTACGACTGTAAGTTAACATTCATGTTGGGCCACTTTTAAACAGATAATTGTATGCTGCAAATGTCAAATGACATTTATAAATAATATAATAAAACCACTTACAGAAAAATTGTGTCCATGGGACACAGATTCCCCTGCCGTGGCAAACAAAAAGAAGACGTATGACGGACCTGAAAAGGAGAGACATGGTACAACTAACCATCATAATGTTTTAGAAAAATATCAAATCAATCCAGCATACACAAGCCGAGAAATCTTTGACAAAAAATGACGGATGAACGAACGGAAGGACAGACAGACAGACGGACACAGGTGAAACTTAATGCCCGTCGTCTAAAATCCGGGCATAAAAAGCATATTGCTTTTACATTTGGCAAACTATATGTAAGAAAACTAGTATTCTTATTTTTTTGACAGATGAAAAGTTATCACCCATATATGTTAAGACCACCAGAAATAATGGAAGGAAAGAGAAAGGAATATGAACTGTCAAAGAGGAAAAAGAAACGAAGAAGGAAGAAAAAGTCAAAAACTAAACAAACGACAAATAAAGACGAATTTAAATATTTAGGAACAAATCCAGTAGTGGAGTATAAGAACAGCACAATACCAAGAATTGATATTATAAATAGTTCCAATGAGAAGCCAGAGGCAAAAGGGCACACGGATAATGATGGAACTAGAGGAATGAAAATATCGAGACTTAAGCTTAATGTTCTGAAAAAGACAAAACGCAGGCGGAAGAAGAAAACTAAGAAACGGACAATAGGATTTCTATGGAGAAAATTATTTCGTCGGAAAAGAAACGACGAACATGATAAACAGGAACATAAAATAAAGCAGAAATACGATAAGAATGAAAATAAAAAGAAAGGGAAAGATCATAACGAGCATGAACGGACTACAAAACATTGTTGTGTGATAAGCTAATCTGTTGTTTCATGTTATGGCCAGTATTATGTTTGATTGATTGTTTGATTGGTGTTTAACGCCATATTATGTTTGAAATGATACTGCTGAATCCAAGAATTGAGATGTGAGATGTAACTAAATCTTCTCTAACGAGAAAGGCATTTACTAGTCGAAAGGGATTCAATAATTTTGACGAATGTCATGAATTTAACGATGTTGTTATGTTTATTAAATGGCGGTATCATGATATTAGAAAAAAAATTTTTGTCGGGAAATTGTAAAATAAATGGATAGAAGATAGCTGTATGGAAACTTTTGTTTCAGCTCTCTATGCAGTTTTTAGGTGGAAGAACCGGCAGAGGCGGATCCAGGGGGGGGGGGGGCTCAGGAGGGAAAGCAAAACTGATAAAAAAGGAATAGTTTGGGGTAAATTTTTTGTCTAAATATCCATTAGAAATAAAGAAAAGTGATGAATCAAGAGGTCCACAAAAATGCCCCCCTTTTCCAAAAGTCTAGATCCGCTTCTGAGTTACTGCAATAGGTTTTTCAAAGAAACCAAAGTAGTAAGGTTGAAAATGTTTTGAACTGTTTTCACACAAATTTCCTATTGCTTTATTTCAAGTGGCATTACCATTAAAACAATTTTATTGAATACTTATTAATGTTTATATATTACTTATTATTGTCTATAAATAAATTTATTTTTACTTGTGTTTGTATATTAAAGTTGATATTTTACTGTAATAAAAATTAAAAAATCGGATACTTTTTGAATCTGATGAAAGTTGCTTGAATTGATTAAATCTTGGACATGTGGATGTCAAGGAAGTGCACTATACTTATTAAACCATAGTCCCTGTCCATCATCCTATTGAATACAGGCATGGGCGTATATGGAAGCATAATTCGACAAATAAAAATCATGTGTGTAAGTGTTGATTGATTGATTGATTGTTGTTTAACGTCCAGTGGGAAATATTTCATGCCTTTTCAGGACGAGAACTATTAATAAAAAATCACAAAATGGTTCGGCTGGGGAATTTTACTAGCTACAGGATGCCAAATCTTGAATGTTTGGGTAGGGCCGAAAATTAAGCCTAAGGAACTTGCCACCAGCGACCACTCATTTTGAGTTCTTGCCATGGGGTCTTTAACGCGCTGATAGCATGACATTCTCCCAACACGGGGCATGGCAGTAACAAGGATGAGAATTTATAAATCCCGCTAACCAAGATCCGCTGCATTATGAGAGGGTTTACCTCTTGCGGAAAAACCGAATAGCCTAGTTCTTAACCCCGGCTACACTCGGGGTGGTCAAATAAGACAAATATGGAGAGTGCAAAGTCGAGAACAGGACAAATAGTGCATTTTTTATCCCGTCAACGTAAATACCCTAGTGTATTTTGGCACTGAAAAATTTACTCTAAGGAATTATATCAACGCGGAAAGAATGTTTGTAGTGGAAAGAAACCACTGTTCTACATGGCAAAGAATGGATTAAACGGGAGTACATATCAAGCTGAATCATTCCATGATTTAACAAATATTCAATACGCGTGTATGTCATTGGATATCAATATCCCTTTGTGGGACAGTGTGGGTAAACACAGTTTCATGACCAGGTCAAGTTAAGCAACTGTAAACGGTGGGGTGTTGCTTAAATGCGTTAATAGATTGAATACATTTGAATGTCGAGTACAGAGGAAAACAAGCCAATTAATTAGGAAGTGCATTGGTTAAATCAGGTTTAAGTCGAGTTATATAAAAAAAAAAAGATGTGTTATAATTGCCCATGAGACAGATATCTATTACAAATATCTACAATAATATACACATATCCACACCCTACGGGGAGTTGTAATAGGCACCAAAAATAAGTGATGATAGTCAAAGGTAGCAACTATCGGCCAGATAATTATACAAAGTGGGGCAATTTAGAGCTTTTCACAAGGAGTGGTATTCCATCCTTTTTAAAAGCCTTGTGGGGACCTGTAGATTTGTAAATTACTCTGTTTTTCTCGTGGTTGGAGTGCAGTCTTTGATATTTACCCCCATATCTTTTCATTTTCATAATGTAAAACAAGTACATGTAACATTTAAACATAAAAACATCGACATCCGCTAGATGACAGGTGCTTGACTTGGGACAGGCACATCAAGTCAATGGTGGGATTATACATATTTGTTGTACTCAACCCTCCTCCTAGCTTTGGGCAGTGGTTTGACAAAACGACATATTATATACACCTGGAAAAAGTTAAGCAACCTCCTGTTTTTTTTCAAGTGATTCACATTCGATGTTCCTGTGACTGTTTATAAATTACCATTCAATCTGAACGTGTTTATCAAATGCAATATGTATTATTGGGCACAAGAAAACAAGATTATCACCGTAAAATAACATTTTACATATCGTGACATCAAAATATGGACAGTTTTTACACTTAAAATTAATTTTAATACGTATTGTCAGTGAAAGCTCAAAAGCGTTATTGAATTGTCAAATCACAAAATGTCAATCACGACT
>JARWCS010228887.1:0-13609 GCA_034783895.1 Geukensia demissa
CTTACATGGAAATTGGATAGAATAATGTTTTATTTGCAGTATGAGGATTTTTTTTGGTCATTGATATCCCTGTCTAAGTACATGTTATTTCTTCAGTAAAGTCGCACGTGTGTCTGAAGGCTGTGGTATTCGATCATTTAGCTTTTCCTGACTGTAACGATACGTCACGCTCAGTATTATATTGTTATATGAAGAACGGCAGTTTGGAAGGTTTCGACTTAGTCATCCTTGGTGGTCTGAGCTTGTTAAATAAACATAACTTCAGTATTAACCTTAACAGCACCAGTAATTTTGTGAAACAGTCAAAGAGATACAAATATAGTAGAAAATTAGGAGAACGTGATTTAAATTCGTAGAGATATGTATTACTTTTGTTTTTACGTACAGTAGTATATACATTAAGATTAGGGTAATGGGAGAATCGCGACTTTAATACCAACCTGACTAATAAATTGTGTTCAAATGCAAGTTATGATCAAGAATCCATATATATCTTATCATGTGGCTTCAGAAGTAAGATATATTTTTACATCGAACTTTTGTAAATTTAGTCATATTTGATGGAGTTATCTTCCAAATTCTGGCTTTTACAGTGTATTTATTCTCTTTTATTTCTTATTTAACTGACGATTAGAACGAAAGCCATTTTTTTAACAAATTGCCGGATTCTCTGTGGGAAATGTACTTAATTGCACCAACATAAACAATATGACGCATATATATTTAGAATAAAGCGCAAGCACTTCAGTTGTTGACTAGACTTTTGGAGTTTTCTTTCATTTGAACATTTGATTCTCGATACAATCATTGACATTTGAACAATGAATCTATCGTTCTCCACACGCATTATTGTTTTAAGAATTATACCGTCTTTTTTAAAATTTTGACAAAATGTAGATATTTAACCAACAGAGGCTTTATATTTATATACAATTCGGAAGTTTGACTGTTTAAATTTCCGTTTTTTTCTTAAACATTGTCTTGGATTGAATAAAAAATTCATTTTCCTCCGAGAGCGACCGGGTTTAACAGTGTTTATGTAGAGCACACGCACTTTTTTCTATCAGTGAATGACTTTACTATCTAAACGTACTTAGGGAAAAATAAGTAGGTTGCTAACGAGGTCAATAATAGCCTCAGGATAATATGACAAATTATGGCCAAAATTGCAAGTTTCCAAATCTTTTTATACCTCGTTCTGTCTCAAATACACTAAAAATCCCAAGCTCATTGCAACTGATCAGACTTATCAAACATTCAAAATGTACCGTGCAGACTAAATATATTTCAATGTAGCATTAAGACATGCAGACTAGAAAAACAACAAAGAAAGAGCGGAAAAATAATCAAGTGTTAAACGACATAGTTTAAATAAAAGTATGAGATATCAAAAAGGTTAAATAAGATTTTCGGTAACCTGTATAAGATGATCTAATGAATCTTCAAATGCCCATCTCAAGCGGATTCGCTTTCCATTTTCCGTGTCATTTCAAGCAATGCTTAGATAACACCTTCAGATAAAATTATTGGGTTAACTAACGTAATGATCGGTCTTACTTTTAGTAATAATAGTTTCTAAATGAATATCTATATCTATTACACCTTTACAACCTGAGTGAGCTACTCTTATCGTACCTTAATAATCCTCCGAAACCCAAAACAATCATACACACTTATCTGATCACAGCTTAATCGGTAGTATTCTTTTTGAACAATGCTCGAATGATCCCTCGGGTAAATGTCATCTTGGTTATTTTATGGTTACAAAGTTGACGTTTTGTAGACTCAATTAAAGTATTTACAAAAAATATTGTCTGTAGGATCGACAAGTTTTTGTAATGTATGCGTACAATTAATGCCGTACAATTCGTACAGTCTGGTCGACGATTTTCCAGATTTCTGAATCTGATCCCGGTGAGCACTATCCAAGTTGACATCTGTTAAATAAACGCATAGAATTCAAATTGATTTTTAAAGCAATCATTTTAAAACAAAATTAGGAATTACCAAACATATCATTCATGTCCCTTCTCTTAACTACTACAACAGTCGGCAAAATTTAATAATAAGTAATAAAATGTTCGATTGTGTCTGTATGGTTGCTTGTATGCAATAAGGGCCAGTATGGTGCTGAGCGGCACAGAAGGACGACCTTCTGTTTAAACACCGAGATACTTCTGGTGAGGTACAAACTAGTTAACATCTTTTCCCCGATCAAAATAGAAAAAATCAAAACCGTTTGCGCCTGGACATCATTGTTTAGAATTGAAAACTTCATTTGGCGTTGTAATCGTCCTATCTGTCGATTGTATATGGCCCTAAGCTTTGTCGGACATATTAAATAGTTGTATTTATTTTGCAAGTCATCACCTTCTAACGTTTTGCTAAATGTGTCTGCTCAATTGTTTTCTTTTCTTGGTACCCATTCCTGTATAATTCAAACGTCTACAAAGCTTAGGTATATTTTGCGCTATTGTTTGCTATTCATTTTTTTACTTTTCCTTGTATATAATGTTTACAGCCTTTTGTACGTCTGTGTGTCATTTGGCTAATTGACTTTATATTATTTCAAACATTGACAGCTGTTCCCTCTGAACTGCCTCTAGTTCTCTAAAAAAAAATCCCAACTACACATAACCTTTTACAGCATAACCTACATATCCTATGCCTCGGAGCATTAGTGTAAATTACGTCTGTGCAATGATCTACACTGTTAAACCCCATAACGTTTTAAACTAGATCCTTTACTGTTTAACAAGATAGAAGCTTTCCAATATACATTATAGTACGTAATCTGACTGTCTCTAGAATCCCCAAAAGCGATAGGGATTAACATTACATATGTAAATAAGCCATTTGGTTTCTCGGTCAGGATGTTAAAACCTGATACAGGAGCGTTGGTTGGTTGAGTTAAATCTATTAACATTAGACGACAAAATTTACAGGAATTATCAGGGATAAATAAGCGCAAGGGACAACTGTACTGAAGGCACTGGAGTTACCATAAGGGATGTCACTTGTAGTATGTAGTAACAGCCGTTTGGAGGGAGACGTAAAGACGCCTTATGTTTAGAAAAATACCATGTTCTAAGCCCACTAAGACCCCCTTTAACATCTTTTCATATACATGTATTAGTGGTCAATAGGAGGTAAGTTACAAGACTATATCTTCCGACCCTCTTTAACCCGTACTGTCAGCTTCATTTTTTGTTTGGTTGTTAACTTAACGTCCTAAATAAAGCTGGAATATTTCCCGTCTGACATTAGGAGCAATTAAAGAAAGAATCAATAGAAAAAACGCGACTCTCAATTTATCATAACAGAAAATAAATCAATTACTTGCTTAGATTTAATAGCAACCGTTGTTGTTGAAAATTGACGAATGTAATTTCCAATATATTCTGTAATCACTTCGTCCATCCACATCGATTGAATTTTGGTTGGTCTACTTTTAATATTTTCTGAATGACCACGGCATTGGAAGGATAGATTTAAAAGCAAGCCGAACATAATGTTGGACAAGACCATATCGGAAATGCGCCTAAAAGTTGTTTAATATTGTCTACCTAAAATCTTCCTTTTTGAAATTGGAACCCTTAACCACATAACTTGAATGGACCTTAGGGATCCCCTGTCAAAATTGTATCCGATTTCACCAGCCGCCAACCATGTAACACAGGATTATTTGGTATTATGAAATTAATGGACAAATTCGAATAATTTAAGAGGCCCTTAGATACTCTCCATCGTAGTTAAATTCGCCACTACCAACATAATAATTAGATACTGTTGAACATTGTTTAACCAAGGACCATAGGAGAAGAGTATTTTATTAGCTTGTCTCAAATCTTTACATTTCGGATCATAACACTTGTGGAATAATCCTTAGGTTGGTCCATCTTCAAAGTTGTGTCGAAAATCCTTCTATCATCACTGAGGACCCTATTTAAACTGTTTGTTTCAAATCTGCCACCCCCCATTTAATTTGACTGAAGTTTTTTGTCTCCAAGTTCTGTCAATTGGAACGAAATTAAGATGAGTCCAGTGTAGAATACCCATGTGAGAAATCAAAAGTTCATAGTCCAAAGAGACAAGACAAATTTGAAACAAACTAAAAGATAAAACGAAAACAAAAGGAACAATGGCGAACTCCTTTACAAAACAGGAGAGGAATCAGGTGCTCCAGAAGGGTAAGCATCCCCTGTCTTGCGCGTAACACCCGTCGTGGAATCCCTAATGAAGTCAACTTATTTTTGTTTTATCGGTAACAGGTCAATTACTAGTTGAGATACACTGATGCCATATGGATCAACCAATTTGTGATGGCGACCATACAATTTTAGAAGGAACGACTTTAACCTTGATTGGATGTATCCTTTTGTAGTAATTTATGAGATTACAGCAATGCTCTCTTCAGAAAATCCTGATACTTGGAACAGGCACGAGAGTATCGAATCAACTGCGAAACATAAACCCCGTAGGCAGGGTAAGCAGGAATATTGCCACATAAATATGGGAAGTTTACAATAGGAAAATTGAAGTCATCCCGTTTGTCTTAAATCTTGGTAAATTTCGAGGAATAAATCTAGGTATGAAGAAGATTGTTTTGAGTCTGTGGTCTCCTTAATTTCTAGTTCGCTGGGATATATTTGGTCGAGATGTTCAAGTGCTGAACGTATGATTATTCAATGGCAGAACATCATCAATATAGCAAAAAGTAAAATTAAACCAATTTCTTTTTGCCATTTCGCAGTAGTCCCTGAACGAACTCTGCTTCATACGAGTACAAAAACAAGTCGGCTAGTAAGTTATAGAATAACTTATATAGGGTTTTCAATCAAGTACGTTTTCGAAAAGTAGTATTAATCAATTTCAATTCCAGAAGTTCAAAGCCTCATATTCTGCGAACGGGAATGATATTTACAATATCAATATCTCAGCGTTCAAAATTCCAATTACATATTTATCTTTTTTTTCTAAAGTCTCCCAATGTAAGATTTTTTCACACATGATCTATTTCATTCAAGTCAGAACTCCAGAAGTCGTTCGGCTTTTTCATTGACGAAAAGACGCGCATGCATGAAGACAAAGGACGCGACGTAGTTGTATGACAATGTGACATTCTTTACAACAATCCAATATTTTTTCGTGTGTGCCAGTAGACCTGTACAGGAATTATTGATCAGAACCGATGATAGCGACTTGCTGCAAATTACCGATAATAAATCAAGGATACAGGATATAAAATGTCCTATATTCTTTTATCGGTAATTTTAAATAAAAAATATTCTCGAGCTGAAAATGTCACATTTTACATCATGTACAGGAATTGTCGGTCAGTACAGCTGCAAATTACCGATAATAAATCAAGGATACTTCAGGAACAGAAAGGCCTGCTTCATACCTAGAGCTACACCTAGAAATTGACAGTAACGACGGGTTGACAACAAGAGATATAACTTTGATTTTCCCATTGAAAGCCTTCCGTGGATTACGAAGTGTATATTTATTAACTGATTTCTTTTGGAAAGAATTAAAATATCACTTCAAAATTTTTTTCGGTTTGGTTGACCGCTACGAAATATGACGATGGATATCTTTCAACTGTCTTGACTACAAATCCGTTTCTATGCCAGTTGTGACTCACATCGGTTGTGACTAGACAGAGACTTTGACTACACGACGAGTGACGAGTGTAGATAGAGTTGTTTACCCTTTCATCGCCCTAGTTTTTGTAGAGTTCGTGTTATTCCAGCCTTATTTTTCAGTGTAGTGTTGTTTGTACTATATTTGTCTTTTCAATTCGTTTTTCTTTGGGGGTGGATTGTCTTGTCTGTCTTTTGACAACGATTTTTGTCTGCCCCTTAGGAATCTTAGAATTCTTTTTAAATCTTATAATTTTATATCTTTGATATCTATTACGTTTGTGTAAATTGTGTTAAATGTTCCGTAAAAAATCGGGTTTTAAGCAAATTCTCTTCTAGAATCAATTTATTTTAAAATGTGATTAATCATGACATTTACAGATAACCGAGCGCAATTTGTAGAAAATTCATACAAAAATTGAGGCAAAGTGCAATTTTTCAAACCATAACGCATTATGTTTGATGATATTTATACAAATATATTTTACAGAATACGTTATCAATAGTCATTTTTTGTTAAATGTTCACCATTTTGCATTAGATTAGGTCGATTGTGGTGTTTTATGTATAGTTTCGCATTTTGTATTTCGGGGTCTTTTACATCTTCCGTTATGGCGTTATGGTATGGACTCTGGTTCATTGTTGAAGGCCGTAATGGGACCTGTAGAAGTTTAAATTCTATTGTCATTTCGTGGGTGGCTGTCTCTTGGACAATCATGCCACATCTCCTATTTTATAATTATACTTTCCAGTTTTTACATTGGTTTTGTTAACGACAAAAATTAGGGGACTAAAATGCACCGCTTTTGGAAGGAATGTTGACAACAACAAAATATAAACCAGAAAAACTGACAGGTTATGATATCCACGTACTCTACAGTGTGTGACATTGGCAAAAAACATCCCTGGATACGAGAAATATTGTTTTAAACCAAATTCTAAATAAGAGGTATTAAGAAACCCCAAATATTCGAGGAAAACAAAAACAGGATGGACACAATGTCATTGGCTACTGAACAT
The DNA here is from genome assembly GCA_034783895.1 of Geukensia demissa. Lineage (NCBI taxonomy): Eukaryota > Metazoa > Mollusca > Bivalvia > Mytilida > Mytilidae > Geukensia > Geukensia demissa. Next base: position 6,666 of record JARWCS010228887.1, read on the forward strand.
TTCCGGAAACGTTTCGATGGAAACGAGAAGCTTTAAGATTACTTACCGGGAACGGACGAGCGGAAAAGTATAAAGATAAGTATATACCGCTTTAGAAAGCAATGATATAATCTTATATAAGAGGAGAATTATTTGTATCATTTGGAATCTCAGTAACATATATAATACCCTGTAAAGCATAAATACATCCTGATATTATGCCTGTTAATTACATATATGAAAACGTTGGTGAGGATGAGTCCTATTGGAGGGTGCACGGTAAGCCCGCCTACCCCACGGACTATATTTTATAAACGTTACTCTTGATACTAAAATCTGACATTTTTGCTGCAATCAACACAAACACCATACATATAGGTTGAAAACATCTATAAAATATACAATGAACTGAAGGATTGACTGAAGGAAAAGAATGGTTGTAATTTCATATATATATGCGAGTTAATAAAGAGTCATGTTCTAACAATTTTTATGCAATATGTATTATTCTAAATTAAGATTACAGTTTTACAAAAAAATCTGTTATTCCTGTCATATTAACTTCATTTGAAATAATTTGACATATTTTGCTCTTGTCATTGTGGTAAAATCCGAAACAGCCCGAATACGATTGATCTCGAATGTTGTGGTTGTGTCACTATGAACGACTGGCTGTTTTCTTTAAACTCATATACTGCAGAAACAAATGCTATAAATAAACAAAAGACATCATCATTATACTTTCGTTAGTTCTTCTACAAGTCTTCGTTTTGACTTGAAGTAGATAATCATTTTCTTATCAGACATCAAAGCAAATGATTGATGGTTTCTGATAAAGCAATACTATCACGGGGTATAACCTCTAGGTCGATATCCCTAGGAACGTATAAATAATGACGATTTCCTAGGAGAGGTTTAAAATTTTACCAGAAATTACTGATTATTTCAATTAAATCATTCGAATACAAAATAGTAATATAGGCTATTCAACGTCAATACCCAACAGCTAACTGTTAACCATGATCACCAACGGAAGAAATCGCACGGTTCGAGCAAAGTTTGTGTTTTGTTTGCTACCGTGTACCGTGTTTTGCCTCCCCCTTTTTGGAATCGACAAGAAAAGAACGCAACAAGTACGATTGGTGTTTAAATACATCAGTTGCAAGATTTCTTATTTGTTCCTTGTATACGCATTGATTATACAATATATCTACTTACCCTACTAATCGCCATACGAAATTATCAACAATAAGTATATAATCCGAGGAGAACATAAAAATAAGACAACATAGGAGGCATGATCATCATTGAATCGATTGATTGATTGTTGGTTGCGAAACGCCCAGTGGCAATTCGGGACGAGAACAAGATCAACATTGATTAATATCGAAAAAGGGGTGGGAATGGACACAACGGGACAGCGGTTTTCGACTACCACTGAAAAAAGGAGTGATGGGTAGGGACGAAAAATAAACCTTTTGTAGCGGCATTAGTCTTCTCTTTTTTCGAAAACAGATTGTCCTCGATCTTTTACGAAAATCGCTATCTGACATTAAAAGGCAGTTGTTCTTGAAGAAAGTCCATCCTTTTGGCCTTTGAATAGACATACTTTTATGCAATAGCATATCGAAGAAAGGCAAAATAGCACTTAACATTCTTACCTCATACAGATTTCAAGCGGTTTGTTTTCATCCGTTTTTAGCCTTCTGGGTAAAAATTTACTTATTTTATCCACTCCTGTACAGATTTCGCCCTAGAGGTTATACCCCGTGACAAATAATGCACGGATTACAGTTGGCTATAACAGTTCAGTTGCAGGAATTTGATATGAACCTTTTAAAAACGAGATACATTTTGGTGCTTTTTGTAGTTATTATGTTAGTCAGTAGTTTTAACTTGTTTAATGTGTTTCTTTTTGTTCAACTTTCCATAGTTGTACTTCAAGTTGAATTCGCTACTTCGATTAAAAAATGATTTTGTTAGCGTTGAAAAATTTTTTATCGGAATAGAATAAGCTGAAATATTTAAACATTTACTGGCTTTCAACACATACTGCCGATCCTAATTCATCTCTGTGTAATGAAACATAATGAAACCTTCTTTAACATTCTGTAAACGTGGACATTGTTGTGTGGGGTACTTCTTGCTTATTTGTCGTTCTAAATGTTAGCGTGAAAATTACTTGATACAACTATGAGATATTGTTTTGAAAATACTAGAAAAATGTATGATTTAAACAAATTTATCCTAACGCGAAAAATATTAACCTTCTATAGTGTTTCTTCTACTATCTCTTGTTTTCGCGGTAGAATTCAACCAACAGAAATGACCAGCGAGCCCATTTTGACAATACTTTTTTAAAGCAATACCATGCTTACCATTTTTGTGGTGGTACTATATTAATTAACTTAACGACATAGTTGCTAGTTTTTTTCTTAATATAGTTTTTACACATGCGCTTGGGGATTGGCCATTACCCCTCTCTTTCTTTCCCATGGTGAAAAATTAGGCACAGATATTATAGAATAGCCTATTCGAAAAATGATACTCGGGTAGCTTGGTCTTTAAGTGGGAGAAGGTAAGAAAGCCTTTCATTTGTAAAGCGTTCAATTTTTATGGAAGTCGTGGAAAAGATTATAAACCCCGAAATACTCGGGATTGGGAAATATGGGGTGTTGTTAATGGCCCATGCCCTAAGCGCCTGTGAGTTTTTATTTCTCACATGAACATTCGTATCCAACTGTCAGATATTTGTAGGACCCCGGACAGGGATCTCCACTAAACATGGTATTTGACGGCGTTATTGAACATGTTAATGAAGACTGGCACAATGAACGAAGAGTTCCTGTCACTTCAAAGAAACAGGAATAATTATTTGATGATGACACAGAGCTGTGAGGACAGGTAAAGCTGTCAACACGCCCGAAAGTAGCGTGTGTAATTATAAGAGTTGATGGATATTCACAAGAAATATCATGCCGGACATCTTCACATATCTTCAGTTCTTCAGTATCTGTAAAAAGGGAGATATGATATAATTGTATATTAGACAGCTGTATAATAAGTGTAAATTACAAACAAATGTTACTTTGACAAGGAAAGCTGTAAAAGTTCCCAAAATAAAATTTGATGACATTCGAATGATGGCAATTTGTGTAAAGTGTTTTTTATATTGTAAGTCATATGATGTTTGCCATGTTGGTGTCAATGTATATCTCTGAAAAACAATCAAAAGGAGTACAATCAACGTTATATAAATTAAGTCCTTCAGTTGGAGGCCCTTTCTATTTTCGGGTACTGGAAAAATGTTAGAGAGATACTGATTCCCTGATTGTTATTTTTATATTTGGCTTATCGGCGTTATTTATAGTATATTTCAGTTGGTCTAAGAATAACTATATAAAGAAATTCAGAAATTGACTGATCTTCTTATTTATGGTCCCTTTCGTGCTTGGTAATGGTAAATCCAGAATATCGCTTTACGCGCAGTTATTTTTAGGTTATTAATATTTTATATAAATAAACCCATGGCTGTTTTTAAAAAGGCTCTTTAATGAACTTATGTTTGACTTGTCTGTTTAGGGCTTGATACAAAAAGATATTCTATATCTATGTTTTATCTTTTTTCAATTCCGACGTTTTGCAATTCTTGTTGAATCTTACCAAGAAAACTTTCGTATGCAAAAAAACTGGTGTTCATGATTCTGTTTTATGTTTTCAATGTTAAATAGATAGTGTAAATAAAAAGTCCATCAATGGTATGCAATGCCGAAGTTATATCTACATGATCTCAGTGTAGTATAGCAATGATACTGTCAGCATAAGTTCAATAGTTCTGTCGAATCTATATCCTTTGTGAATAAATCTATGTAATTGAACTCTACATTTCAAAGGATCATTTTTGATTTACTACGCTTCTAACGAATGATGAGTGAAATAACCCTTGTCTAATATTATAACTCTTTAATTGCAACCATACTATGATATTTTTGGTGAATTGACAGTCTCTTGTCGTAAAAATTTACCTGTAAGATATACATTGAAGTCAGAAACTTTAGTAAAGACACAGGCAACTTGTACCAATTTTGAAATGTAAACATCATAAGAAATGTGATAAAGCCACGTCATAATAAGGAAAAAATTGATAAAGCCACGTCATAATAAGGAAAAAATTGATAAAGCCACGTCATAATAAGGAAAAGAAACCACGTAACATTTTAATTTAAGTGCACAACTGCATATTTTACTGTCGCAGGCGTATGGCTTTTTAAACATCAATTAAACAACGACTGTATATGGTAACTAGTGTAGATCCAACATAATATTAACTTTTTTCCTTGGGTTTCTTTATTTTTACAATGTCAGGTCATTTAGATCTCAATTTTGCCTACATTTTGCTGTCGCAAATGAAATTGTTTATTATATGGCCCTAAAGTCATATTTTATTGTACTTTTGGTATCAAAAAAGATATGTCATACCACTCAAGTTCATGTTATTTGTAATACTAAAGCTTTTCTTCCATGTATTTAAATATACATGTATTTGTTTTGAAAGATTGTCGCAAGTTTACCATGTTTTAAAAGACTTGCATATGATTGTAATTGTACATTTTTAAGACAAAAAAATCTAAAGTATTCTTCAATTTATGAAATATCAGGAACGATCACTGCATGGTGTTTGAATAAATCATTTCTGCATGGAATACGCTGTATTGGCCTTTTATTTTTTCACCGCGGCTTGTAAGAACATAACCTTCCGTTGCCATGGTTCTAGGCTATAGAGTAATGTGTAGTCAGACGTAAGTTAATGGTTGGAGCAGTTAAATATATATACCCATGCTAAATTAATTCCTTGCTCGATAAGGGTTTCGAGTCTTGAAATAAATTATGATTTTCTTTAACGCCCATCATCAGATAAATCTGAAAAGTTCAATTTAAGTGTTTGTATTTATATTTTGTGCCGTTTAGGTCAGCAATTTTACCCTGTATGGTACATTGTAGAAATCTATAGGATGGTTTTGTATCGGAAAAGGTTTTCCCGTCCAAATTCCGACTGTTTTTGACACTTTGTAGCCGCGATCTTTTATTTCCATATGCTCGCTGTTTTATTAAAACATTTTTCATAGTAGCTCGATAAATATTGTTATATAAAAATTCAGAAAACAAAAAAATTGTATTGACATATTCTTGGCAACGGAAGTTAACATAAATGTGAAGCTAAAGGTGTTCACATTTTGTATTTTTGGGGCCGTTTACCGCTTCCATTACGGTATGGACTCCGGTTCATCATTGAAGGCCGAAATGGGACATTTCAGGGTAAAGGGAAAGGTTTCATGGGATTACAACCTCCAATAAAACTTAAGCTATTATATCGTATTTTGATATAACTATATCATAATATCGGCTTAATTATATCGCAATTTTGACATAACTATATCGTAATTTTGGCATAACTATATCGTAATTTCGACATAACTATATCGTAATTTTGAAATAGGATGTCGTAATTTCGTGATGTATATGTATCACATTGAGAATATTAAAGTCATCCCTCTTGTCGTCACGATTTGTTTACAATCCCCCTTTCTGTCAATATGTAGTTATACATTTAGTTATGAAGCAGACCATTATCTATCTTCTGTATCCTTGACTTCATTTACAATCGACATATATTTAGTTGGCAAATTTTGAATTCATTTTCTGCAAAGGGTTATTTGTGAATTTCATATACGAATAAAGAAATAAATCGATAAATTTAGATCTTAACTGCTTGATTCAAAAGGTGGAAATTTACCTCAGAATGTGAGCTAAAGAACTTAAAAGTCTTACCTATGGTTCTATCGAAATCCATTTTAACGGTCCATATTTAGACTTGCCCTGGGCCATGCGCCGTTCCTTTATTCAAATACATGTTTAATGAAGCAGTAGAAAAAAAGAAAGCTACAGAATTATTTGCTAAATTACATTGTATCATATAATCATTTTATATTAAATTGTGAACAGTATGAAACCCAATAACATACCTGCGATGAGAAACAATTTTAAAAAGCACATCATGATATTTATCATATGTCTGAAATACGACTGATACATTTTGAGAAGGCACTTTGAAAACGTAAACAACAGTTCTAAATATTGTAAAATTTCTCTTTGATTTTGGCTTTTGTTTGAAAATCTGAAAGCGGATCTTTCTGGCATTCGAGTCAAATAAAATTTAATTGAAATTTAAATGTTTATCAATAATCTTTAGACTTAAACGGGTTTAATTGCTCGCATTCATTCATTTGCTCATCATCTGTTCATTGATCCTTTATTCATTTATGAAAAACAATCGCAACGGCTTAATTGAATAAACACAGGATTGGATTCAGTGACAATAAAATGATCAACAAACAAACTGAAAAATCTATAGTAAATGTATCAGAATTTCGAAACAACAAATTGTCGTTATAGTACTAATGGTTGTCTTTATCCGTGACGAGTGTGCCTTTATTTTGGGTCGATTTGTAAAATAATCATTACTACTTGGGGGTCTTATTTTTGTCATAGCGGTATTAGCATATTTTTGCTATGTATTTGATATATTGTAACAGTGTTCAGTTCCTGTCGGGTGTGAAGCTATGTTTTATTCATTTTCCTCTTATCTTGTCCCCTGACAAAGACCTTTTGGTCGAAAACTTGGGAACGAAGTTTATTTTCTTTTTGTTGTACACTCTCATATTCTACATATTTTGTTCTTTTAACCTTTTAAATGTGGCTACCTTTTAACCCTACTCATGCATTTAGTATTGTATTTTTGTTTTAAAGCCGTCTCGCAACTTTTACTCTCTTTGGTTGGATTAAAAATATAAACGTTGGTATTGAATTTTGCCATACTTTTATTGCAGTTAAGCCTTTTATTCTTTGCTACAAATAATAAAATGTTTTATGGATGCAAGTAATTTTATATTAATTATCTTGTCATC
>JARWCS010228998.1:0-13607 GCA_034783895.1 Geukensia demissa
TTGATATCAAACTTGCAAAGTCGGTATAAATTTCTTTGTTGTGATCATGCAACAGATTTTGAGCCAGGCAAAAAGATCATTGACAATATCAAGGAAGCAATCACAAAATCTACAAAAACCTTGATTATTTTATCAGAAGGATACAAAGACAGCTATTGGTGTGAATTCGAAATAGAATATGCCCTTTGGCTGAATATGGATTTAAAGGAACAAATTTTAATACCTGTTTTGAAAGAAGACTGTGAAATACCAGACTATCTTAAACCTTTTACCTATATTGATGCACGAGATAACGATATGGATCGATGGCTTCCAAAGTTGGTGTGCGCTATAGAATCTAAAGGTATGCAACCAATAAATAACGTATATATATATATATATATATATATTATGTTGTAACAATAATCGATAAAGAATAAAAACAACAAAAATGTATAAACTGATGCATAAAGTTTATCTTCATGACCTTATTTTAATAGCTTTGATTACTGTCTTCTTTGGTATCAAATTGACCCTCTGCTGAATAATTTACATCAACAGCTAATTTTAATCAATATTTTGTTACAATTTTGTACCGAGCCAGGAACATGTAATGCAGTGGAAATCTTTGTTTTTATATTTTATTGTATTTGTTTTACAGTGTACGATCATAGATGTTACAGTTGAATATCATAACATTGCTTTTTAGAAGACTTTTACAGCTTGTCGTAGGGTGAACAAGTGTTCATTTTACAGGGTTAAGATCAGCCTGTAGAAAGTTTGATATTTACACGTTTTGGATGGCTGTATCATAGACAATCATACTACATCTTGTGCCATATATAATTTAACTTGAAGTTTATTTCCAAACATCATGCTTATAAAAAGATAAATACGTAACGCAAATGATATTCTGAAATGATAAGTTACAATTTTAATAAGATAAGATATTTGACTGTTGTATGGGTTGTCATTAAACAGAAGATAACCGGTTAAGTTATATATAGCATCTGTTGTTATTTATTAACATATTTATTACTTTATTGTTATGTTTCATTTTAAATATTCAAGAATTTATTGAATTTAATTAAAACGAAGTCTGGGACGAATATCATAACATTTCAAAGCCTCCGGTTTCAAAACAATTTCAAAAACTATATATTTTTATGATAACGGAAAGAAACGAAAAATTACAAAACTTCTAAAAACCAGAATAAAATTCTTTTAAGAAATGCGACAGGTTAATTTCGAATCAGCTGACAAAAGATTAAGGTTTATTAATGGCCGAAAAGTCTTGGAACTGCTGTGGATTTATCAAACATACTTTTATCTTTCACCAAAACAGGGTGATAAAGATTCTGATATGTCCCATATCATATGAACTGCTTAGCTGCTTAACATTAAGTGTCCCAGTATAGGAAATGTAGTTGTGTAACGTTGTCAATCAGACAACAATCCATTTTGATTGCCTTCTTAATCATAACAAATAATTCTCGTAGTTTTTATTTAACGAATCGTTGTATTTTAAATTTGTCTTACTTTTGTAGTCTGAATATTTTACTTTTATACTTGTATCCGTTGTTTATTCTTATTTGTGGAACACTGGTTTATTGGATGATACAATATGGATATGTTTCAGTTAAGAACTACAGTCATCAAGCACCAACTGATAACGAAGCATTTCCAACAGGTAACTTTATATGTAGAAACATATATTCTCAGCACAGACTTACAATATTCAACAACAGTCCATGGTTGAATGTTGGCATAGTTTCTTTTGTATCTTTTTCTTATGAATAATGTTTCAAGAGGCAGCGACATTCGACTTTTTTATGTATTATAGTTGGACAATCAAAGTTTCCAAGCTTAAAATGAATTTTGTAGATCAGTAGAAGTTTTTATGTGAATTATCCTGCCCAATCAACAAGGTTTCATTTGCAAATATTGCTTCTTCTGCAAGCAAATATTATTATTATAAGTACCTGGCGATACCGCAAGCTATTATTATTTTTGTCACATTGGTTGTTTATTTGATTGATTTAATTGTCATATTAAACGTGTTTTTAAAAATATAATTTACAGAAGATATATTCAGAACGAAATATCAGCTTTAGATTGTCTATGGTCCAGCTCCTTTTGCATGATAATAGTAAACTGGCAATAAAGGATCTATCTTTAAATACGTGGTCTATTTAAACCTTTTTTAGCAATAGCAAATTGACTAAGATGGGGTTTCGTTTACGAAAAAAAATATCTTTTGATTTCAGGCTATGGCAATCTTGAAATTTTGCATGAGGAAAAGTCCAATTTCAACTGCTGTGGCCCAGTCTTCCAATCCCGATATGTTCCACATACTCTGCAGAGAGTGAGTAAATACATTTGTGTCACGTTTTTTGCAAAACAAGAAACAGAAAAAAAATAAAATAACTTGAAATAGATGAAATGTTGAAGGACAGGTTAAAAGAACTAAAAATAGGGAATGTTATCTGCTGATTTCTATATACTGAGAATGTAATCTCTTAAAAAAAATTGTATACAATGAGACACTGTTTTGTTTGAAGTAATAAAAATGAAAATGGCTGGATTTAATAACTCGTAATAAAAATGCATTTGTACATTGTAGATACTGTTATGCACTTTCACGAAATAAGTAAACTTGATCTTTGAAATCTAATTACAATTACAACAACACAAGTTGACAAAAATACCTTCTCAAAAGAATGCAATTTAAATTTCTGAAAAAAATCATTAGACTTTTTCTTACAATACATATTATCGTTTCACCTACTGGTATTTGAAATTGGTGAAATCTAAATGACCATCTCAACTAATCGCGTACCCTAAATATACGCTGAAATGATAAATTCGCGAATCACGTCACTCGCGAAAAACGCGAAAATATCGTGCTCGGGAATATATCATGTTTTATAGAACCTGAATTATATCAGCAGATTGGCTCTTCTCTGTATTCGGATATAATGAATCGGGTAGCCTCAACCGTCACAGTAGAAGGACGACATTGTAGAAACATATGGTTGCCAACAATGATTTTCTTCATTATTACTGCTGTTCTGCTTGGTGGATTGGGAATAGCTATGCTAGGTGAAACATCCAATTCTGAACAGATTTATAATCCAATAGCCCAAGCCGGAATAGTATTGACAATTCTATTTGTAGTGATGATGTTCGTTTGGATTCCAATTTGCTGTTACACACACTATAAGGTACTTAACTGCTGACGGAAAAAAACTCACAGGAGAATAGGCGTTTAGACCATATCTAAATCAAGATATGATGATGCCAGTTTTTTTTTTCAGAATATTGCAAAAAATTACAAATGATGTACATGTTAGATTGGAATGACTAGACATACACAAATAAATATTTATCGGAAAACATTTTTATAAGTATATATTTATGTAGCAAGAAAAGAACTATAGGGCCCGTAGAAGTTTAATTTCGACTGTCATTTTGTGGACGAAAGAAAGAAGGAAGCAAGCAATAGACAAACTCCAACCCATGAGGAAAAACACTAAAAAGAAAGCTAAAATTAAACAAAATGGCTGAATTTATTGATCATCAGGTTTGGCAACGGAAATGGAAGGATTTCCGGTTTACCAAAAACATGGTTGTGTCACAACAGAATCAACAAGGATACAATATTTGAACAGTGGTATTTTATGCGTTATTCATAGCATTTTGATAATTTAAGAGTTGAAAGGCATCTTAATTGCTGTTGCGCATAAGATTTTTTACCTAGAATTATTCTAGAAAACCTTTTTATTATTTCAGACAGAAAGGTTTTGCTTTGCATACAATAAAAGTATAATAAAATTTGTTTAAATTGTATGTTTTAATGGATGTAATTATCATTTTTTTATTAGTTTTATTACTCAAATAATTGGTTTTGTTATTATCATTATTATTTCTTTATTCTTTTATTCAGTTATAATTTTATAGGGCCATAAACAGATTAATTTGATATGCCTAGAAAACAACCGCAAGCTAATGAAGCATAACATGATGATGTCGGTGGTACAGGTTCGAGTAAAAGCAGAGGTTAAAGTATCTTTTGAGTTTAAATGTACATTTTTACTACAGAAACATACGCCAATTATTACTAAATTACGGAAATGTGAAAAAAATGCAAGAAAGACTGCAAAAAGGTAACTTGTTAAAATTTTATAACAAATCAGTGACCATTTTAAGTGTTAGCATCTTTTATGGTATATATCATATCTTGCTATTTAATCAATAATTGTTTTCGAAAATTTTTAATTGGTCATATTATAGCAAATACGATAATGTGATCTATATATGATTACATGACATGCTAATGTACAAATGGTCAGTTTAATTGAACTTTTACTTTATATATATACATCTCTGGCTGACGAGAACGTAGTTCTCAGATTCAGAAAGTATTTAAATATTTTGTGAAGGTTGAGCTATGAAAACGCAGCCTGCGGTGAATTGACCACAAATAAATAATATTATTTCCTTAATTTCATAAAGGTATTATTTATATATTACAACTCTAATTGGTGTTTGGTAAGTTTATTTTATTAGTTTACAGTTTAATTTTAACTTAATACCTATAAACAATTTGTTGTTAAATAAATGAACTGCAGCTCAACCATGCTGTAGAAACCAAAATGAAAGTTAGGAATGAGAATCTCGCCGTGATTAGAGTAGTATCCGAAATACAAAATTACCAATGTTAAATAAATATGGAAAATTTAGGTATGCTATATGTACATTTCAAGGAGTAACCTCTCATCGGTAGTATGCAGAATGTATATATGCATGCATTTATAAAGTTTGGTTTGATAATCGGATTTTGAATTACGCATGTGTTTTTCTGATTCCATTGGTTTAGTAAAACAATTCAAAACATATTAAAACTTTCAACTAAAATTAGACCTAAATCTACGTGGAAGAGAACGAAAACTGAATAGTCAAACACATAGACACAGATTTATCCAGAACAAGACGGAACATGACACAGTATATATATAGAAGACTAGAAAACGAAAACATCGTTATGATCAATGCGACACCAGAAAAATGCGGAGGTGACGGGATTTTGCAGTGTTGGCCTCTTTATAAACGCCCACTGTTTTGCTCATTTCGTTAATTTCTTATTTTACAAACTTTGACGTTTTGCAAAGCTTAAATCAGATAAATATTGATACTGCCTGTATCTGATCCAACAAATCTATAGAATCTGACATAAAGTGTTCTGCAAAATCTCGAACAACACTTTTTATCAAGTCTAAAAGAACGGTGATGCAGGAGAAGTTGCCTTATATAGTTAAGATAATTAAATTGTTTGTTCACTCATCAGAGGCAATATATTATAATGTGTTTCACAGAACAAAGAAAGAAAGCTCGCTTTCAACTTTGGATTTATTTTGATATACTATGAAATTTCTATAAACATAACAGGAGATATCCTTATTGCCGACCATAATCATGCATGGTTCATCTTGATCTACATTTAATTGAGATGCGGTGTAAAAGTTAATACAAACCAACATACATTGACGACATGATGACTTTTCTTTCCCGTAGCCATTAACATTCCAGCGGCAACCGGAAATTAGACTCTCAACATAACACCTTGCTTGCTAATACGGAAATATCGTTTTCCAAATAAAAAAACGAAATTGCCATTTCGCACAACACTCAATGTTTAATATGACATATTTCTGTCCACTTTGATCTTTGCCTTATTAATCAGCTTCTTATTAATCATTCTCTAGAATTATAACTGCCTGCATAATAGTTTGTTTAAGGATGTTCTTGTTCTTCTTCAACTTTGGTGGATATTAATTTCTTATATATCGTAGGCTGAAACAATTTCATTTCGGTGTTTGTGTTTTGTTTCTATAAGCAAAATTAGATCGATGTACATAAATTACAGGAATACATAAAGAAAGTCTTAAAAAACAATGCAATTCATGAAAATGGGATAGTAACTTTACCTGAGTCTCAAGAAATGAACACGCCAGACAGCTGGGAAAGTGAACCTTTAATAGAAACCAGCAGTGAGAATGAAAGCGATGTAAGTTTTATGAACATGTATCTTGTCAAATGTACAAATAAAAGCAAATTCTCCAGAAAATTGCTGTTAAATAAATTTGACAAAGCTAAAGCTTGTTTAGCTTAGATGAAGTTTGGCCATTTTTGTAATTTGTCCGTTGCAAAAGGTTCTGGAATACATAAGTCTTGTGCTTGTTGTATTAAAAACTGTCATTTTTATTTTTTGTATGCTTCATTTTTAAAATAATAAACATAAGGCGTATAGTTATCGTTTTATTGTGTGTCGTTGACACTCGCTCGTCAATTAAATGTGTCTTCAAAACTCAAACATTGATAAAGATTTCCTTTTTTGTAAACGGTATCAGTAAACATATTGTCTCATGATATTCCTCTTATTTTACAAACTTGCAACAGTATAGTGCTTTTAAAAAACACTGTATGACGTTTTGTCCACACTTTACAGTAAGATTTCATTTAAATTAGAATTTTAACTATCGCTAACCAACTATAGGATTAAAATATGAGAAGAGAATTTGATAACCTGTAGAACTAATGGGTAAATAAAAATGACCTTTTAAAGTTAATTGCTGTATTTGTACTTCATACCCAATTTAATCCTTTGTCGGTAACTACATATTTCCGACAACCCAGATTTGGCCAATAAAAATAAATATCATTTTATTCATTCATGTCATTATTAATATAACTCTTTAGATCTGTTTGAGATGTTTTTTTTCCTATTTACAGGAGGAGGCTACCAGTATCTTACTTAACTTATCAGTCAACTATCTTCAAGATTTTGTCGCCTTAAGGTTAGACACAGCAGCAACTAATCGACATACAACAATGGCGATGTGTATTTGTCAGTATGCTGAAGCAAAGGGGGTTATAAAAGAAATTGTTCAAGTCTAATATTTCATTATTCATTTGAATAAGTTTGACTCGGTCGAACTATTTCAGATAAAAAGTTTTTTTAAGTTCTTTTCAGCTGATAAAATGATATTTCACACTTAGGAAAAAATGTTCGAATTGGAACGAAATATATGTGTTTGCATTTGTGTATAGAATTTGTCAGATTAATTGAAAACAGTTTGACATGATTTATCACCTGATATTGTAATAATGATATATTAAGACGGGCCTTATATAATTTTAACTTGCAACCCGTCGTGGTGCTGTTGATATTAACATAAATTTGCCTTTTTAATTATATGTATGATCTAATTTATTCTTGGCAATGTTTACATCATGTTTTGAGATAAAAACCGACAAGTTGTACGAAATCCTGTTGGTACCAATTGCGCCTCTTTAAGTGCAGACTTATTTTTTTTCTGTTATGAGCTCCTGTTTATGGTCAAACTCCGAAAAGGTTATTCTAAATCTGCTGAAATTCATCAATTCAAATTTACTTGACGATATTTTTTGCAATTAATAGCCCGGATATCTCAAAATATGTATCTATAATTTATCCCAAAGAACTTATTTCAGTAATGCTAATAAGGACAGCAACAGTTTCCTTTTCTATATTTAAATTTTGCATTTAAACATGGTAAAATCACAACTAAAAATTTACGAAAAGAGAGACGATTTCTCACTCCATTTTGTAAATTTTCTCTTCTTTGATGGCTCTTTTATACGAAGTATATATATCTCAACTTGTTCCTTTTGTCCGTGTATGCAGTGATGCTTTATATTTTTATGAAGGTTATCTCTGTTTTTCTAGTAAAATCAAGGATTTAGAGTTTGAGTTAGATAAGTTAGATGATATTTTTACAAAATTCAATCATACATATATTCTTCCTCATAAATATAGAATATTTTTATTTTCGACCTTACATTTTTAAGCTACATTCTCATAAGGAAATGGCAGGTAATGATTCAAGAGTGATATTAAGGATAGCTAAATAATAAAATTGGATGAAATAAAACATTTGAAATGATTCCATCCAGAATACAAAATTAGCATTTTTCACAAAAATGTGGGTATCAGGTCTCATAAAACTAGACATCGGACAAAAATCTTTAATCGACACTTTTGTAGCTTGAAGTAAAATAATGAGATTTTCGTAAAGAATTTTGGCATTCTGGCTCGTAGTGTTTGCATGCAAGTCTCCAGAGTTTTGACTCAGAAAAATGTCAATATTCTATATTTTATGACCAAGTGTATATTAAGATAATAGTTTTGGTTGTACCTGCAAAATATAGCTAAAATAATATATACCAAACCGAAACCTTTATGTAATTGTGGTAAATAAACACAACCACTAGAACTTGTACTTTTTTGCTATACTTAGATCTTAGACTGCCCATATTTTGATTTCAATTCTAGTGATGAGAGGTTATTCTTCATACCAAAATTCACAATATCCATTATACATTGGTACATTTATAAAGCTGAATGACATTGATATTAAGCATATATTGTGTTATATGGCGTAAAATTAAAAATATGGCTTTTTCAGCTGGATTTTTGTTTATTTAAAATTACAAGAAAATAGAATTTATGTGACTGTCCCAAGTCAGGAATTGTGGTCAAAGGTTTGTCTTTGTCATTAATGTTTTGGAATCTGTACATATGTGATAAATTCAGGTAAGAGCAGTATTATTTCACACATATACGATTTTTTTATTTGAGACGACGATTATTACCCATGTTGAAGGCATATTGCATGAAGACTTCTATATTTGTAAATTTTTCTGTTTCGAGGTTAAAGTGTAGTCCCTTACGTGTTTACTCTATGCCTTTTTATTTTAATATAGGACATTTTGTTTATTGTACTGATTTTATCCGAATGAAATATTAAGTATATATATTCAAAGCCAACAGACAAACATCTCTACCTGCGTTCAACATCTTCTCATCCCGAACATACGATATCTGCAATACCATATGGACTCGGAATACGTGCCAAAATGAATTTGTTCAGAAAAATCGACATATAATTCACAAAAAAACGAAATCAAAAATAATTTTTGGAAGCGGAGATACTCTAAACAATCCGTACAAAAACAATTAAAGAAAAGACGAAAAGTGACCGTGTGCCTCTTGTCTAAACATATGCAAAAGGTTTACCGAATGTGCGACAAATTATTTCATCCAAAATGTCAATTTTACATAAAAGTATTAAATCAGAAAAATATCCAAAGTGTACCAAAAACCGCCAATTCTAGCATAAAGGCGTGATAAGAACTTGAAAGACATTTAAGTCCACAAAAAACACAATGCTATGTTCTTTAGGCAGCAACACAAATATGAACCTTGTAATAAGAATTGTGCCATTTGCCCGTATGTCCGTAATACAGAGACATTTTCCGGTTTTGATAGAAAGCAGTACAATGTTAAATACTATATCAACTGTTCAATTGCAAATGTAGTATATGCAATATTTTGCACACATTGCAATCGTTTTACTTATGTTGGAGAAACCGGTGATACTTTATGCAGCGACATTTGCTTAATTTATCTTAAATCAAAAGACAAAAATCAGAGCCGGTAGATGTTCATTTTTATTCTGCTGAACATCCATTTAAAGATTATGAAATTGTGTCACTAGTAAAAAATTTATGGAAATAACGTTTACAGAGAAAGATTAGAACAACTTTGGATAAATAAATTAAGGACATCCAAACCTTTCGGAATTAACACCAAAACGTAACGTTGCTTCTTCCCGGTATTTTAATTGTTAAATGTGACGTTGTCTTTATGACCAGTTGTATTGTAATACACCAAAAATAAAGTTCCGCTGATAAAGGCCGGCTTGTACGGTTGAAAGCTCCGGTAAAATTTGAACGATTTTGTTTTATATATCAAGCCATAACAAACACATATTGACAAAGATACAAAACGTTATTCTTTGTCACACAGTGTGACCTTGACTTTATAGAATTATTTTTTCTGACATTTCATTCTTACAAAATATTACAGAATCATAAAGATAAATATTTGTCTCTATCCAACAGATTTGGTTGATTTAATAGTAATAATTAAAGACGTTTGATAATCATATTTGTAATTGCTGTCAGATATTGGCATTTGCCATTGGAAACAATATTGCTTTACTTAGTAATTTTCATTTTGCAACATGTTCCCTATCATAATTGTATCTAAAGTTTATACTAGTTATTGTGACATTTATTTACCATTTTCTTCATCGTACCTACACCATCGCATAGTATATTGGGAAAACGACTTTATTTCATTTTTTTCTTCTTACATTCTCCAATTTTTCGAAATCGTTTAGTATAAAAAAACAAGCAAAATTTCCAAAAGTGTATCTTTTGAATCAATTAAACTACAATAAATCATATAGAGCATCCTTTTTTACATATTTTGTTCAAAATCTGACCTTAAAGCTTAAAATCTTGCAGAGAACGGGTCAAATTATTTTTGCCACATTGAACGAAATCGTAAATGAACAAAACATGCATTGCCAAATACATTATTATCTGTGTAAGGAAGTGAAAAATATTATTTATAGCTGTACCAATAAAAACAAGTTATAATATTTTTATTACCATGTTGAACCTGTACCTTTTGTGAAAAAGTTTGTTTGTGAAATTCAATGGATCATTTTTAATTTCATATGTTTTTATGTCATGTTAATTATGTCAAAATTTAATACATCTATTCCATGTTGTATCAATATTTATATTTGCAGCCGTTTATTTGTATTAAATACAAAAAAAGTTTTGAGACGTTTTCATATTTTGAATATACTTATCGAAAGTCCATTGAGTATTTATAGCTCAGAATGTCTCTTTGTAATGTTTGATGATGATCGGAAATTTTTTAATATTTGATTTTTTTTATAGTGTATGATTCCTTTAAATATTGGCGAATATTGGATTTTCCACATGAATCGTTATTTGCAACAAAGACAGTGAAGCAGGAAATCGTAAATTTTCTAAATCAGTGCTAGTTGTTTATTAGCAAACTGCAGTTGCAAAATTTAGAAATCAGACACGCACCAAACTTTTAACACGTCGGTTGCAAATATGCAATTCTAGAGTCGACAAATCTGACTCTTTTATGCGAATAGAAAAGAACAAAATACTTTTTTACTAGTTGTAAGGGAACATTCTAAATGGGGTGAATATGTTTACCGCATCTATCTTACTGAACTTGAAATCAAGGATACTACCGAAAACGAAATGTCTGCGTCATACCCTGGCTTACACCAAGAGATTGACAGTTATGGCATGTTGAGAGTAAAACTTTCTGAAAAGAGAGATGATTTTGATTTTCCGTTGTAAACTTTCCGTTTATGTCTAGAAAAAAATATTAGCCACACCGGTATATGGAATGTATATTGCGCAATTGATACGCTACTCCTTTATTTCAGTGATAGAGTGTTCCTGCTGAAAAGAAAGATATTGAACCAAGACTTTCTCAAGAAAAGATTAAAGTCTTCAACCCTAAAATTTGTTGGTCGCCATCATGATTTATCTTTTTCACAAATGACAGTTGATATATTCCTACTATCGTGACAACAAATCATCCTTTACCGGTTTGACTTACATCGTTTGCGACTATGTACCGTCTTTTTCTTTAGAGTTACACAACGGGTCCCACTTGTGGAGCAGGACGTGCTAACCCTGCCAAAGCACGTGAACTCACCATGGTTTTTTTAATGGATCGTGTTACTCTAGTATTAGTTTTCAGTCTTTTGTGCGTTTGTCATTCGATTCTTTTTTGTTGGCTACGATCTTAACTGTCTTCTGATTTATCGATTTTCGTCTTTCCTTTTGGTATCTCTTTGATGTGCAAATATGGTTATTGATTTGTAGATTGCATCAACACAAGAATAAATAGACGTCAGGGGGCTGGTTTTTTTAAAGCTACCTTAACGTTAGGATATCCTAAATCAGGGTTATTAAATTTGACCCAAATAATCTTAGACATAAGATACCATTGAAAACTAGGCCCCATGTTCGCCTCGGAAAATGATACTTCCCATTGACAACTGTAGTCCTCCATGAGAAGATTATACTTCCCATAGAAATTTTATAGTTCTCTTAAGAGATTGATTTTTATAAGTACAAGCTTGATTAGCGTCGCGGGAAATTTTAATTTCTACAGCGCTTCTGTACGTTGAGGTGAAGTCGACTTAATATTAAATCCATATTATTTATTTCTGAATATCAAGCCATAATTTACCCATTATAACCCGCGGAATCGACAAGGAATTTTACTCATAAAATGATTCATCACAGCAGTTAAGTCTGTTAACTAAACATAGCCATTTTGCGGAAAGAGTGGTCGCAATTCAGGAAGATTGCGCTGTTGAAACATATCGGTATTTAAAGTACCAATATTGTAGTCATGACGAAATATTTTTAGCAAACGTCTATTTGGCTGAAATATTGATTTTTCATTAGCTCTTTGTTTAATTGTCCAATCAATATATCTAGTCCTCAGAGTTTGTAGTGTATTTTCTGATTCTTGATACCTTTCAACAACTGTCGCATCAATTGTATTATTACGATATCTGCACTCGTCTCTGTATGTTTTTGTATCTTGAAGGAGGTCTTCAAGTGGCTGGAAGTTTAAATTTCCGCAACAACGAATTTGCTGTCGCCAATTATCAATGTCTCTTTGAGCTTTGTTGTAAAACGAGTTTAATTTACTTTCATAGTCATCAATACGCGACATTATCTTCGCTTTTGTTACTTGTGTCATTTCACCTCTTTTGCTATCGCTTGTTATATTTTCTAATTTCGAAACTTCTCTGTCATATTCATTTCTTAGTCTCCTAAATTTGTTTTGATAGTCGGTGTTGTTAGGTCGTCTAGTACGAGCAGTTAAGACCTTTCTCGGGAAAATTCCCACAACTTCTTCTGGGATGACGTGTGTTACAGGTATTGGAATTTGTTGTCGACATATAGGACAAATCAAATAATTTTCTCTGTGGTTTTGAAGTTCATGACTGATGTAATCACTTAAACACCCAAAACAAAAGAAATGCGAACAAGGTAGTTCCCTGGGTTGAATTATGTTGGTATCTTGGCAAATTCCACATCTCTCTCTTGGATCATGTTCACGATATATTGAACTCATATTAATGTGTATTGTGTATTTTTATCACACATGTCAATCTGTCTGATATCAGCTGACTTATTTCCAAATGTATCGAGAGTTGGCACTGCAAAAAAATTATCACATAGTACAGTCAAGTAAAATCTTAACTTTAGTTACTGATTTTATTTTGATACAAATTATTCACTTCCGTGCAAAAGCTCAAGTGTTTTTGAAAAATCTTGTTAAAATCAAATAAAAAACGAATGTGCAAATCTAATGAAAAAGATAATTATTCAGAAAACCTAAACTTTCCGTTCATGCCCAGCAACATTTCAGCCGCACCTGCATACGGAGTGAATATCCCTCAATTAATACGCTACTCCAGGGCTTGTGCTATCAGGATTTTATTGATAGAGGGTTGCAGCTGACTAGAAAGCTACTGAGACATGGGTTTCTCAAGGAAAGATAAGAGTCATCATTCCAGGAGGTTTTCGGTCGCCATCATGATTTGGTTGACCGGTACAAAATATCCATTTCACAGATGACAATGGATATCTTCCGACTG
>JARWCS010229109.1:0-13607 GCA_034783895.1 Geukensia demissa
TTTTGTTCCTTTTGTTTACGTTTTATCTTTTAGTTTGTTTTAAATTTGTCTTGTCTCTTTGGACTATGCACTTTTGAACTCTCGAATGGGTATTCTACACTGGACTTACTATTGAATACGTGATGATGATCATCCTGTAAGAGTATTTCTTTAAGCAAACGAACGAACCGTTGCAATCAGGTGTTAAGTGCGAGAAAAAAAAACAACCTGTATAATGTTAGTATTTGCCTTAAATTTATTGAATGGATGGTGCTTAACGTCCAGTGGCAAATATTTCATGCATATTCAGGACGATATCATATTAATGATGAGTGATGATGAATGATCTAGACCGACACACTGAGCCGGATTTTTAACGTGCTAGCTCACGAACGCAACAGTCCGCAGTAAGACATGCCACTTTATCCAGACACATTATTCTGACTCTGGGCCGACCTGTCTTTGCTCTTACTGAGAAACACTGCGTGCTTAGCGGAGAAGCAGCAAATGCCAATTTTAATGTCTTTGGTTTGACCCGGCCTGGGATCGAACCCACGGCTCGAGGCGAGCACGCTAACCATTACACCACCGAGGCGGTTTTCCTTAAATTTAAACGACCAGTTCTCTTGATGTATATTTGCACAAAAAGAAATAGAGAACACTTAATTTCGAATGAAAATAATTCACAACCACATAAAAGTACATCTTATAGTTGTCAAGTCCAATATAGAATACCCATGTAAAAGATTGAAGTACATAGTCCTATGTATCATTAATATTTAGCAAAGATATTGCATCAAGCATAGCATCTCTTTGTACAGTAAAAGTACTACAATGTAATAAATAATGTTGCACATTTCAGTTATACAGTCCCTTCCCTTATTTCAAACCATCTTATAATATAACCAAAATTATGTCATACTGTAAAATAAACCAGTACAAGTAAATGTTTGTTCTAAGCATGCTTTGATCTGTATTTTTATCAATTTAATTGATTTAGACATTGTATGCTTGAGTATTTGCAAGATTGAATTTTTTTTCATTAAAAAAAAAACGAAGGATTACAAATTAAAATAAATAAATAAATCTGCGTTGAGCGCATCGCAAATATTGCCTAGTCCCGATTGCACAAGACTCTCTCTAAGCAAATACCAATTTTAATGTCTTTGGTTTGACTCGGCCGGGAATCGAACCCATGACCTTCCGCACTCGAGGCGAGCACGCTAACCATAACACCAACGAGGCGGTTTGTCTTCTTGAATATTTTACGCTGTATGTTCAATTTAAATGCAGAAAAAAGAATAATTGCCTTAAGTCGGCATCTAAACAGTTCCACAGGTAATAAAGATTCTCCATGAAGTGATAATCTACTTGTCTACTGACTGATATTTTGGTTATTTCTTAAATTATGTTCTTATTTCTGAGACTGTGGGTCGAACTAAATCGAATTAATAATTGGAAGCATCGCCGTTTAAAATTAAAATAACAACACTTTTTTAGCCTCCCGTCTTTTTGATAATTTTTCCCATAACCAGTTTCTTATTATATTCATTGAATCAAGGTTGACAGAAGAGGTTAACCCTGTCAAGTTTCGAGCTGCTTTAGTTTTAACCTTTTCTAATCGATTTGAATTAATTTACCACAATTATCGCAAAACTCATTAGGCCTAATAAACTTAGAATAAAGTTTTTTCTAAGTATTCTCTTTTTAATTTGTGCAGTACATTTACTAGCTTCGAAGCAATTTCCATTAGAATGTCAATGTGTTTAGTCTACTAAAATCACACTAAGATGCTTATGAAAATTAACTGTTGCTAAATTATTTCCATCAAAGTCAAAAGTAAAATCTGTCGTGATATTTCTTGGCTGAACAATCATAATATCTTTTTTATTCTGATTAAGTTTAAGTAACCAACTTTTTTACCATTACGTGAAATATTGCAAGTCGTAG
This sequence comes from Geukensia demissa, assembly GCA_034783895.1. Taxonomy (NCBI): domain Eukaryota; kingdom Metazoa; phylum Mollusca; class Bivalvia; order Mytilida; family Mytilidae; genus Geukensia; species Geukensia demissa. Next base: position 1,930 of record JARWCS010229109.1, read on the forward strand.
TTGATTGAAATTTGCAAGGTAGCTTCATTATCTGCAGTATGATCAATACAGGTCTCATCTGCAAATAATCTGCCAAAACCTTCCACTTCAACCATGTCGATAAATATTGAAAATGTAAAGGTCCAAGTATAGAACCATGAATCATGAGTACAACGATAAGCTGACCTAGTCACGCGAATACAATAACAAGCTGACCTGATCGCACAATGATTTACTGAACGAAATACAACAAATGCATTAATGCATTAATTAGATGGAATTCGAAGATACCAAAGTGTCAGACAGAAATCGTCAAGTCAGAAGACAGACAAGACCATGGCCAACAAAATTATCTGAAAGACAAACATACAACACACAACTACACTGAAAACTAAAGCTGGAGTAACACGAACCTTACAAAAACCAGGGTGGGTTCAGGTGCTCCAGAAAGGTAAGCAACTGATGCTCCACTAGTGGCACCTGTCGTAATACTCAGTAGTTAAAGCCGGTGTATAGTCACAATCGATGTTAGTCACAACCGGTATAGGAACGCATTTGTATTCATGACAGTCGGAAGATATCCATTGTCATCAGTGAAATGGATATTTCGTACCATTAAATCTTATGCAGTTGTGCTTTTAAGTTCGTTTTACGTCACACAACTGTCCCAGGTTAGGGTCTAGTACTCACAAATATGTATAACCCCGCCCCATACATTATGTGCCTGTCCTAAGCCAAGCCAGAACCTGTTATATAGTGAATGTCTTTGTTTTTATGTTTGTTATAACATCTGAATATCTTCACATTTTTAGACCTTTTACAGCTTGTCGTAGGGTTTGGACATGTGTTGATTTTGGAAGGCTTTAGGGCAACAGGTAGAAATAATTTAAACGTTTTGGATGATAGTTTCATTGGCTATCATACCACATCTCCTTTTTCTATATTTGTATGTCATTACTTATCGTTTTAGATATATTAGCCCAAACAGATAATTTTCGAATCAAAATCGTCAAAATGTCTGGATAAAAACGTATCAAACTTGCCCATAATTACATCTTTTTTAATTTTAGAGCTTCAGTGATATTAAAGGGGGCTTTGAAAAATCTAGTTTAACATTTGACCTCGAAGAGGACCAATAGTGAAAAGTCAAATGCCTCGACGACTTTGACTACAGATTACATATCATTAATATAGTAATTGCTCCTATACGGACTCATCTGATTTCTTAGACTCAATGTAAAAAACGTGTATCATGCGAAAAGTTTTACTTCCTGCATCCCTTCCAATTTCTGAGTTTATTCCCCAGTAATAAGTTTGGGGGTGATTCTACAAGCTTAAATATCTCAGTTTATTAGAGATAGTAGCGAATAGCACATAAAAATTTGTTACTCTTTGAAAACTTGCTTTCGTTTCTTAAAATAGCAGTCTTTTACTGGGGAAAGCATTATAAAAGACAAAGCAGGAAAACCATGTCTGCTGCTTTTTCATCTTTCAATTGTTGGTATTATTGCAAATTGTTTTCGAAAAAAATCAATATCTAGTATTTGATGATGATGGTAAATGACACATGCTATTAAACATATTGTTGAATATTTTATAAGGGTAAAGTATAAACAATTACAGATATAACATTTTTATCGAATCTTCATGTATATATAATTTTACATATTTATTTGATTTACCAAGTACTCGCTCTTTATTACGACAGTTTAAGGACTGTGTGTCGTTAAGCGACAGTTTTGAACAACCGGACCTAGTTAAACCGTCAAGAGTAAAGCTAGTAAGAAAGCTAATGTTCTTGAAATCGTGTCCGGACCTAGTTAAGCGGTCAAGAGTTAAGCTAGCATGTCTGCCAATGTTCTTGAAATCGTGTCCGGACCTAGTTAAGCGGTCAAGAGTTAAGCTAGCACGTCTGCCAATGTTCTTGAAATCGTGTCCGGACCTAAGTAAACCTTCAAGAGTAAAGCTACCACTTCTGCCAATGTTCTTAAAATCGTACCCGGACATAGGTAAGGCGTCAAGAGTAAAACTAGCGCTTCTTCCAATGATTTTAAAATTGTCGATTTTTTAGTCCGAGAATTCCTTGATTATAAAATAAAAATTCGAAGTTAAGAAAGAGGCAGACAGAAATCGTTAGGTCAAAAGATAGAAAAGACGATTGCTAAGAGCATAAAATAATACACAAAACAAAAGCTGTAGTAACAAAACCCTATAAACACGAGTATGAGTTCAGGTGCCAATGGAGGTCAGTAATCCTGCTCCACTAATGGCATCCAATATTTTACTCGATAGTCAAATCCAGTAGCTAACCAAAATTGGTGTAAGTCACAACCGGTAAATAGGAACGGATTCAAAGTCACGGCAGTTAAGAAATCTGCTGTTAATTGTGAAAAGGGTATCACGTAAAAATACATAACACCATAGCTATTAATACTATCAGCCAACCAATACTTTTCAATCATTACTAAAGACCACTGCAAATTATACCAATCACAAACCAATAAATAACAAGAAATGTTAGCACCAGAAAGAATTATGCAAGTCGTCAACAAATGACTAACCAAAAATACTTAAGACCAGAGCAAATTATACTGATCAACAACCAATAAAGTACCATAAATATTAAAACCACATTGAATCATACTAATCATCAACCAATAACGAACCAAAAATACTAAACAAGACAGCAAATTAAACTGATCAACAACCAATGACGAACCAAATATACTTAACACCACAGTAAGGTTTACTGATTCATTAAGTATCATAATATTAAAACCACAGTGAATCATACTGATCACCGACCAATAACGAACCAAATATACTTAACACCACAGCAAATTATACTGATCACCAACCAATACAAAACCACGATGAATCATACTGATCACCAACATATGTCCAACCGAAAATATTTATATAAAAATAGGAGATGTGGCATGATTGTCCATGAGACAGCCATCCACCAAATGATGGTCAAATTTAAACGTCTACATGTCTCATGATGGCCTTCAATAATGAACCGTAGTCAATATTTAATGGAAGCTGTGAAATTATATTACGTATATTACATTTGTAATCGCACCAAACACAACACTAGTTACATATTTATAATTATTATTTTTTTCTTTTTCCTTTCTTTTTGTGGAAATAAAAAATGGCTTATGCATTTAACGTCTTGCATTAACCAAATTAACTAGTTTCATATTAAGTGTGATTTATTGAGGAAATGTCACGACTCACAAAATGGGTTCTTCATTTTAAGTCTCAAAGAAAAGTGGTTTGCAACCTGTTGTAACTTGAAAATTTTCATGAAAAAATATGTTTTTGTCATAAATTATACGAAACATGACATTTATCTACAACATATGACAAAACGATGACGACATGTACTTGACAGATGAAAATACAGAGTGAATAAACATTACCTGTCTCATTATCAAAGATGATGCAAACAGATGACCATTTCAGGTGAGCAATGACGGAAACTAATGTTATGGTTGCTCCAGTTATATTTTGTACAATTGGCTCATGCCGCAGGAAATTTCCTGTTGGCGTGCGACATCTTTCATCAATTGTCGTTGCGACGGTCGACGTCATTGGACATCCATCTGAGATCTTTACGGGGGATGTTAAGTTTGAAATTTTGTCTTTACCCCAATCAATAATTGGAACTTCTATTAATCTCTTTATAAAATCTGGTATGACTATATCTGCTGCAACAACGAGACAGTCAAGATCCAACTCATTCAATTCAGTGACTAAAAGGAATTATGAAAGATTTTAATTTATCATATAATGACAATCTCTACAGCTTGATTCGTATTTTATGCAATAAAGATCAATGTTTATTCTGCATGATATGTGGCATTAAAAATTTAAACCATGTAACAAACTAGCGTGACGAAAACAGAAACATTATTGTAAAAATAAAATACGAGAATCCTATTGAAAAAACTTTTTTTATTTTCCATTCGAGTAAACTTTTAACGATTTTGCTGTTTCAGCCTGTTCAATAAGACGGGTATGGACTAATTTTACAAATGGCTCTACGGTCTTGTTCGTTATTCTGAATGTCGCATTTTCCAGACGGAGACGAATAATTTCCCTTTAAAATTACCATTCTACAGCAGACCTATAACTTTTTCATTAGTTCCATTTTGTACATGTTTTAGACATCTTTAACGCCATTTATCTTGTTTTACTATTACAGGATAAACTCGGATTGTGAATGAACTACTGGACTTGGAAATAGATAATATGACGGGTGTCTTAATAGAGATAGAAACTGCATAACTGCTTGTTTCTGTTTAGTATTTGGTCGTTTACAATGCATGTTGGCTAACCCTTTGGTTTTCGCTCACTTCCTCATTTTACAGAAATATATTTTTATGCAGTTAAATGCTTTTATTAAAACACTTTCTTTTCACTGCACGAAGACCATCCAGTGGCTAAGAGTACTGACTTGTGATATTTCACCAAGATTTAAAGATAGGAATGATAATGGCTTGATATCAACTATCACGGTAAGTTAATTAATTTGTCAAAGATGCGACAGTGAATAAAGAGCTATAGTACTGCAGTTTTATTTGTTATTTTATCAGGACTAGTTCTTCTTTTGGGAGGATGCGAAAAAAAACCGAAGGGCCAGACAAAAGAGGAAAGTCGATAATGTATTATATATTTTTAATCGACAAAATTTTTCCCATACTTGAACGATTATCTTGTCAAAGAATCATGGGAGCTGCAGAGTCTTCCATTTGCACAAAAACATGTTTGCAAACATGAAACGCAGCGAAACTAATTCCAGCAACATACGAGCAATGTGAGATAGAATAAAATTGAAGATGTATTATTATTTCATACAACAAAAATAAACATAGAAGTTAGAGTCATGTCAACTAGTGTAAATTTCTGAGTAAAATTTTTTGCAGATATTCGTTTTCATAAAAGGAATTCGAAGATACCAAAGGGGCAGACAGAAATCGTTAAGTGGACTTTTTTCAGATATACAAGAACTATTTTTTGTACAAAGCACAAAGAAGTTTTGTTAAAGACCTTCTTTTAATTTGATACAGTTCAATATTGCTCTGGGTATTATGTTTCTACAGTTTACAACAAAAGATGTCTCTTCTCACATCTGATAAAAAGAAAAACAAGAAGTAATACTGCAACATGGATTACAAAATAATTCTAATTTGCTTACCTTATCCTATTCAAACATTTTTAATTATGATTTTCCACATGTTTATTCTTCTCATTTAACAAGTATTTGGAATGTTTAAATATTCTATTTATCCAATTATCATAGAATTATTAACTTTCAGCAGTCAATATTTTCAATTAACTATCTCTCTTATGAAGTTTTTAATTTCCTTTTTTCATTTCCCTGCATTGTTATCAAAAAGCTTCATATCAATTACTTAATCCCAAGTGATTTATTGGCGATATTTCAAAACAGAGGTATAAACAAAGATGACCGTTTCATAACTATATTAATGATAAATGAGAATTCAATTAAAACCTAAGCACTGGAAAACATACATTAACGTTATTATTGAAAGTTGACCCAAACCTAATAGAGAAACCATATTACATCAGTATATTAACATCAGGAGCTGTGATGCACTGATTCCAAATTATAATTCATATTTTTATTGTAGAAAATCATTTGAAGGAGTGTTATACATGTAGCTCGTCTATTTAGGTCTGTATTTATTTTTTGCTGGGAGTATACACGATTGGGTTCCTGGGTGGCCGAGTGGTCTAGGTAGTTGATTTAAACTTATCTGTACAGATCAATGTAGCCAACCTATACGGCTAGAGTTCACGCATGATTTTGTACCATACAAAAACGTTTTGAGTTTAACTCGCAATGCGCTTGATAAGGTAGGTCTGTGGTTCTCTCCGGGTACACCGGCTTCCTCCACCAGTAAAACTGACCGCCGCGATATGACTGAAATATTGTTGAAAATGGTGCTAAACCCCAATCAAACAAACAAACACAAGAATACACGATTACCAAGCACAAAAATGCCCAAAGATCCCAAATAGCCACTTTGTCTATATAATTGAGTGTTAATTTGAGAATTTGATTTGATCTTTCCATCACTGCAGAGACGATGATTTTCACTCCCTGTAAGAGTATTTAGAAATCATATGTTGACCTATTTCTTGGGAAATTTTCTAGAGAAAGCGAGAAAAATAGCCATTTCAAATTAATTCATATTTGCTTATTACAAATGAAACGCTATATGAATCAAAGAATACCTATTTTTAACAATTTTTGTAGAATAAAATGTTGTCCAAGCAATACATAGGCACGTGCACGGTGTATTTATAAATTAGCCTCGCAGACAAACTTAAATGTACAAATGTTGTATTTTAGCATTTGTGTATGTTTCTGTTGTCGATTGAGTGGAGGTTGAAGCATTTATTTATTTAAATCTGAATATTGTTTTCTCCAAGCCTTGTAAGACAGTATCAACGAGAGAGAGAGAGAGTTTTTTGCACACTTTTGTGAACTATCGCAGTTCAAATATTACTATAAACTTATATGATATTGTAAAGATGATGTTCCAAAATATGTGCTGATTTAAATTTCTTCTTGCATGTGTTAAATCAAAACCAAACTTCTCTAATAATGATTTGTAAATGAGTTATCAATTCAAATGGCAATTTAAATAGTTATAAACTTGGATTGATAAAATCCATATAAAGGCTATAATTTCTTTTGAAAATGTCAGTTTCACTTACCAGCTTTAAACAAATGTAATTCCTCGCTGGTATGTACAAATTTCCAGTAGATTTCAGCAGTTAAGTCATTCCGTTCCGATACTGACGTGTTTCTGCTAATATAAGTTTCAGTTTTGCTGCATAAAGGTGCCCCCGTTATTACACCTGAAATCAATATAATTAAAACGACAAGAAAATGTCACTGCAAATAAAATACAATACAAACAATGTTCAGTCATGCCTTATCGAATCTTAAGATATGATTATTTTTCACAAATCTCTAATTAGGTTGTGGTGTCTGTGAATGTTATACGGGTCTTAGAAATGACAGAAATATACAACTGCTTTCGATTCTTTAAATACAACTGCTTTAAATTCTTTAACATCAAAGTAACAATATCGATTTACTTCTATTAATCTGTATCAATTTAAGTTGAAGTTCTGTACCATACAGCAGACTAAAATTATCTTTTCTGAAAGTTGTTCGAAGATATCTTTCTATTGGTCTACTATTGATTATCAAAAATGAACGACGTCAATTTTTTTATATTTACAGTATTGCTTGGCGAAAGTTATATTTTAAACTCGAAGCTTTTAAAGTGCTTGCTGGTTTGCCAACATTCGCCAGTCCTTTTGACATTCGGCCAAATGAACACAACCTAGCCACATTTGAACGGGCGTCAAGCCGTTTTGAATCCTTGCCAGCCAACGTTGAAAGCTTTTGAATAGTCGCTAGATTGATCAAATGAAGTAAAGTGTTATCACAAGTACATTTGTGAAAAGAATGGCAAAAAGACCATTTTGTGGATTGTGGCAAAATCTGAAATGTCGCTTCAAACACGGGCATAAGGAACAAGCTGAGAAATAACATCCTACAAAGGAGCCAATGGAACTTCCCCGTCAAGGAAGGGAAAATTAACAATAGGGAATGAGAAATTGTCCCTCTTGTAGATATTGTTTGGTGGAAATTTTACCTTCAGAAATATATACATTGAGGCTATTGTTATTGGCTTTATTCAATGTTGATTCCTTTGGATAAATCTCGGTAGTGTATTTGTAGAAAACTGAGTTATTAACGGAAAAGATAACATCAAGGTAGCGGTAGGTATTGTTAAATTTGTCTATCGAATCAGATCTAGAAGGATCCTTGTGAAATTTTGCCATAAACTGAGAAACAAATCTGCTATTAAAGGAGCAAAATTTTTACCCATTGGGATTCCTACGACCTGTCTATAGATTTAATTGCCGAAACGGATAAAATGTTATATCAAAGGAAATAAACAGAATCAATCATTTCCTTAAAAGCCAGTAAGTATATCTTTCTCTACTACAGCAAATGTACTTATGATTTGTTTTATTGAAACACCATTCAATTAAATATGAGAGTTTCTGTTAAATAGATAATCTGGAAGTGTACTCTTACACCATTTTTTGCAGTAAGAAGAAAGACACTCATCCCTGTCAATTTTTGAAGGAGGACGATTTTAGGCTCTTTTCGTAAAAATTTTATAACCTCTCGGTCTTCAAAGATGTTAAGGTCTCTGGTAATAATATGGCCATAGGGTTCATATCTCATATAGTAGGAGTATTTTCCTCAATTTTAACATCTGATATAAATTATATATAATTAAAAATAATATTTCTTGATCTTTTATAACTGTACGATATAATGGGTGGTTCGATGTTATCAAAATATGGAGGTATAATATTTTGAACATATATTACATGAATTTGTCAAATAAATACCTCGGTTGATGTGTTTTATACTTAGAAAATCGTCAGGGAACCGTCTATTATAACACAAAAGCTATAATTAGACGTGCACCCTCGTATAGTGGACTGTAATAAGATACATATTTGGCTCTCTTAAAAAATTTCATATATTTAACAATCGATATTATTCTCAATTTACATAAAAAACCGATGTCTACCGTTGTATTTAAATATTATAAGAAGTTCCTTGAGCGAATAATCGATGCGCTGTTTAGCACGTTTATCATGATGTATTTGCTTCCCATGAGACCTCAAGTTACGTTTTCTCCTGTCGACAATGTTCATGATGTCAATAGATGATGTTCGAGATATGTTCCCTTTGACCATATTATAATTAAGACCGAGAGGTTAAGCTGTTTGCAATTTTTAATCCAATCCAATTCTGATGTTTTACGGGAGTTATCGAATTGTTTATGTGATTCTCCAGGTTGTTTTTGGACAACTTCGAGTGGCTAAACTTTTACATATTTAAGATTATGCTTATGTTTAGCTAGATGTTGATAGAGTAAACATTTGAATATTTTGTGTTTTCGACAACGGTAAATAAGTTTGCTTGTACGTCTGAACAATTGACATATTGGACCCCATAATTTGGTATAGTTCAGGTTAAAAGATAAATTATCTGTCGGGTTTTGCTTCCCATTTTGATTTGTTTGGATTAGAGTGCTTCTTTTGCTAAATTTAGATCTTTGACTTTCTATGTTGCGTTTCTTATGTTACTGATGAGAGGTTACTCCTTGAAATGTACATACTTAAATTAAATTTTCATATCTATTTAACATATAACATTGGTACTTTTGTATTTTATACCTTGAGTTTTTCAGGTGATGTCAGATGGAAATGTAAGTGAAAAATTTCTACCGTTAACTGAAGATTTAACTGTACTATATTTTGTCAATCGGTGACATGTCTGTCATTTTGGGGCATTGCACGAATATATCTTTGGATATCGACCTTTTTTCAATAATAAAATTTTATTCTATTTTACATGTTTTACATCAGAAAAATCATAAAGTAAGGTAAAATCTAATTGAATGATTAAGAAACTAGAAAATCGATCACAAAAGCATAATATTTCATTATGCAATATTGAAATACGTCATAACCGAATATAGGAATCTCTTATTGAAATTTTAGCTAAGCTATGGACTAGATGGTTTTGGTTGATTGATTGATTAAACGTCAAGGGACAAATATTTCATTCATTTGCAGGAGCAGATCAAGTTATACAATTACCAAAATTATCGAAAATTGGGGTGGGTGGCACACAACAGGGAAACAGCCTTTGACTGCCACTGGAAAATGGGAGTGATGGGTAGGGACGAAACATTAAGCCTTCTGTAGCGAATTAGCCTTCTCTTTGTCGAAATTTACAAAAAGGGTCTTGTAAGTGCATGTACCATAGCATTCACCCACTATGATCTACGGCCAGGCTTTCCGTATTATGACCTAGCAGCTCCTATCCGCCACATGGGGATCTTGAGAAGCATATAAAACAGAAATGAATTTTGCATAGCGCATAGATGTCGTCAAATGCCTTCAATGACGAAAAATTATCATTTGGAAATATGAAGAACTCAAGCTTTAGCTTAACCATTCGCTACATATTCCCCGCTCTTTTTTACTCTCTATCGTCTCATGCCGTTCTAGTAAAATCTAAAAAATTGTCTTATTAAAATAATTATCTCTTTTGTAAGAAATTTGCATTAGTTGCTTTATCGATGCAAATGAAGCAATTTTAAACCCTTTTATTGTGCAAAGGTACTTGCGGAATTAGACCCCCACAATTTATACAACAAAGAAGAATCGAAAAATGTTTTTTCTGTTAATGTGAGAGGGTAAGAAATTCGTGAAGTTATGTGAAGTGTTCATTTTACCGGAGGTTGTTTAAACCACCATAAAATTGAAAAATAATTTCTTTTGCTTTCAAGTCTTGTCTGATCTTTTTCTTTTTCACATAACTTCCATCAAAATTGAATACTACGAATCTACGATTTCTCATTTTCTCGCATAAAACATACCGCTCGATCCGCAGAATTTACTATTAGTATTCGGTTGAATTAGGGTACAATGATATGTTTCTCAAACTCGTCAACTGAAATAAAGAAGGAAAAAAATAGGGGATTCAAGTCCAAAGCGATAGCGATCTCAACACAAAACTTGTTGTGCACCTAGTCGTATACAAATAGTATTGGAGAGAAATCTATGCCAAAAGAACAATTATAAAAATTATGTTTACTTGAATTTGGTTCAGACTGTATTACACGGTTTTTCATTAGATAAAACACAATGAGAGAGATTGATCCTCACTGAGTTTATAATTTAAAGGCCAAAGGTTAATGTCCGATTCGAAAAACATAGCTTTGAGAAAAACTTCGTTTCTATGCGTGAGAATATCTAAGTATTTAAGTAAGCAATTAAGCAAAGAACCTACTTCCAATTTTTATGTATTTTTTGAAGTTATCTTTCATCTAAAAATGTCAAACCATAAAGAAAATTTAATGTCCAGTTTTTGAGACAGACGAAGCTTCTGGCAAAGTTTTACAATGAAATGTAAAAGACTTGAAATTTAATTAAAACGAAAATACTTGATGAAAAATCTTTGAAACAAGGACAGTTTTATATATTATTATGAGGATGTCACTGTTTTAAATTTTCGTAATTTCATAACTTGAATTTACCAGAAATAGGGCATATGAACAATCATGATGAAAATTTTCTTTTTTTTTCCGCAGGGGAGGTAACTTTGACGGTCTATTGAATTAACCTAGCCTGATATTTTTTGTATATTCCTTATCCCACAATATTTTTTTAAATCAGTATCAAATAATCTTTATATTTTTTATTGTCTTGTTTTGGTTTTATTGTTTGTGTTCTATTCCTTCAGCTTTTGACAGTGGTCTTTGTCTTTGTCTGCCCACACATAATGCGAATTAATTCGAATTGTCGAATGCGCATCGAGCTAATGTTAAATATTTTCTTTGGTAAACTATCTTGCTCTTCACATGTCAAATTTTCAAACGGATGTCTCCAGAAGCAGCAGGAAGATTGTAAATTCCAGTGTAGAATACCCATGTGAGAGATCAGAATTGCATAGTCCAAAGAGAAAAGACAAATTTGAAACAAACTAAAGGATAAAACGAAAACAAAAGGAACAAAGGCTTAAAATCTACAAACTCCTTTACAAAACC
>JARWCS010229220.1:0-13607 GCA_034783895.1 Geukensia demissa
TATGCATGTTATATGTAATTGCCCCCTGTGGGTCCTTAATTGGTTTAATAAAATTCTTGTATTCTTGTATTCTTGTAAAGGATTTCAAGCCGTTGTTCCTGTTTTTTTCGTTTTATATTTTAGATTGTTCCGAATTTGTCTTGTCTTTTTTGACTATGCGTTTTTGGTCTCTCACATGGGTATTCTACACTGGACTTGTATTACTTAAACAGAATATTACCCTTATAGTTATCTTAGTTCACGTCTCCTACACATGCAATAGATGTACCAAACCATTGTACCGTCAAAGGTCAAATCTGAACTGTATTAATTAAACAGAATATTACCTTTATAGTTATCTAAGTTCAGGTCTTCAACACATGCAATAGATGTACCAAACCATTGTACCATCAAAGATCAAATCTGAACTGTATTACTAAACAGAATATTACCTTTATAGTTATCTAAGTTCAGGTCTCCTACACATGCAATAGATGTACCAAACCATTTTACCGTCAAAGGTCAAATCTGAACTGTATTACTAAACAGAATATTACCTTTATAGTTATCTAAGTTCAGGTCTCCTATACATGCAATAGATGTACCAAACCTAGCAGAATGTACCTCATCTCCTGCCAGTACCTGTTGACTTTCAACTAGGATATCATGCTATTAAAGAAACATACTAAGTCTTAATATGTACATACAAAACACAAAAAGTATGATAGAAAGATATCATTTAACCTAATCTGTACATTTTGTAATTACAACTTGTCTAGGACTTAATCTTTGGGGTTTGTATCTTTTCAATTTTATTTCTGTTTCTATCAAGGCTTCGACAAAAAAGGTAGCACTATCATGACTATAGAAAATACTTTCTAACCAATATTAACGACTTATTTTGCTGTACTTTATAACGATTATATTTTGCTGTACTTTATCTCGATTCTATTTCGCTGTACTTTATCAAGATTCTATTTCGGTGTTTCTTATCACGATTCTATTTCGCTGTACCTTATCACGATTCTATTTTGGTGTACCTTATCACGATTCCATTTCGCTGTACCTTATTACGATTCTATTTTGCTTACCTTATCACGATTCTATTAAGCTTAACTTTTTCACGATCCTATTTAGCTGTACCTTATCACGTTTCTATTTCGCTGTACATTATTACGATTTAATTTCGCTGTACTTTATTACAATTATTTTTCGTTTTTCGTTCCATTTTATTACGATTCCATTTCACTGTACTTTATCATGAATATATTTCGCTCTACATTATTACGGTTCTATTTCTCTGTTCTTTATCACGATTCTATTTGTATTTATAACGATTCAATTTACTCACTTTAATTAAAGATATATACAGGGTAAATTTACTCACTTTAGTAACACCATAATAAACATAGACAGCCCCTGTATCAATGAATGTCTTGTACTGAAACGGTGCTCCAACAATCAAGTCATCCACACCGTCACCATTTACGTCATCAAATACTACAGTTGATCCAAAACCACTTCCGTTCTGTGCAGAGAAAAATGTAACGGTTGATTACAAGTCAACACAAAGGAAACACATAAAAACAATTTAAATAAAAATGTGATTAGACTATTTGTTGTAATACATTTTTGCTGTATATGTTTGAATGATTAATGTCATATATGATTGTTATTTTTGAAAAAGCTAATGAATAGGTATTAAAGAAGTTATTATTATTATTATTATTATTATTATTAGTCAACTATTTTTTGATTTTTGATATTTTGATAGTTGCAAATTGTTGTCGATCCGTTAGCCTCTAGTGACTAAGTCCTTTAACCATAAATATGACCAGTGAGTCAGTTGCCATCCTTGGCTGGGCATGAATTCTAGTAGTGAACCACCTCCTGCTTGTGAGAATAATGTTGATATGGTGTAAAAGTCAGGCTGTCATTTATCACCAGACCTTGAGATGGACCTCTCCTTTTAGAATCTATCTGATATCTGATGCTAAGGTTAATTTCTCAGTAGTTCTTATTAAAACGTATATGAGATTGGTAGAAACAAGAATTAAGTCATATAATACAAAAAATAGTTATCATTGTAGTATTGATGTTAGTCATTTTGAAGTCGTTGTATGGCCTTGAACGTGGTGCTAATTGCCATTCATTAGCAAACTACCTTATTTGCTTTTATGTCCATTTGTCAGAAAAAGATAGGATGTCTGACCTTGAACCTATTTCATACTATTAACCTTTCCAAAGGAGTAGGTACGATAAGCCTCATATTTGGCCCAAATTTTCGATTTTGTGACACAATAATTTGTTGTAAAAATGCTGTTTAATGATAGTCTTTTAATAATTCATTACTTTTTCTTATATAATTTTCGTCATTTCGACAAAACGAAAGGTATATTTGACTGTTTTAACAAGAATGTAAGATTTAATGTAAAAATATTGAATTTTTAAAAGTGTTTTGTTCAAAATAGATATGGTCGCACCAAAACATCACGAAGACATTTTAACCAAACATTTGCAATCGATAGATATTTAATTGTGCAAAGTTTGGTTGCGATGTTTTTGTGCGATCTATATTAAAATCGACAAAACTGTATCAAATAATGTATCAAATTAGGTAATTTCTTAGTAATTTAATATCAAAAGCAACTTATATGTGCCACGTGACCGTTTTAGAACCAATTAAACTAAAAATTATAATGGATTTTCTTTTTATAGACATTATTCAATACAAATAATAGATTTTAGCCATTTTTCATCTTTCATCCAAATTCTTGGGCCAAAAACAGACCTTTACGATTCTCGTCCTTTGCAGATTTAAATGCTTTTAAAAGATTTAACAACGGTTACAAATTGTTCGTGTCCATGTGAGCCTCGACCAAAAAAAAAAAAATAAAAAAAATCGTTGATTCCGTTTAGACCGATGAATTTCTATATCGTCTTTTAACCTATTGTTATTTTCATTTATACTATACATTAAAAAGCTAATTTTTAAAGTTTTTACTAAAATGATGTTCGACTTTCCCTACTACGCCTGCATTTTAATGTTTCTCACCTTTTTACCAAAAACCTGCTTCTTTATTATCATCGTTTTATTTTGTGGGTTCAGACATACAACCAAAACCTGAAAACATATCAGTTATTTCATATAAAGACAAATTAAGGTAAATATGATTGCATTTTATTCTATATTATTATACGTACTTGTTTGGCAATACATATTTTATTTTTCACTATTTTTCAGTTCTTTATCCCAAACTTGTCTTTTACCTAGTTATCATTGATTTGATAACAATCCCAAACTATGATTTTATTTTTAAAAAATTTTTCTGGTGATATAATATCTGGGACACTATGCCCAATTATATATTTTATATTGTTTTGTTACACCATTGTAAATTGAAATTGAATGGTCACATGAAAAGATACGTCTATACAAATTAAGCCATGCTCATGAGGTAAAGAAACTTATTAAGTGTTGAATAGTGTAATGCTAGTGACATGGGCAAAACGTCCTGATCTGATGATTGCTAATGTGTATGTTACTGTTTCAAAAAACAGCGAACATCAATTTTATGGGAAGATTTTTTATTGGTAGGATTTTTTTCGAGAGTGATATTTGAATGTTATAATCTTCTCCTATTTTTGTGATGACAAAAGCCAATACAAGAGCTCAAACTTGGTACATAAATAAGCAAGGCCGATCGTTAAGGCCAATAGAATATTTTAGTGGGAAATTTAACACTTTCTTTTTTTCAGTACCTCGGAGGAAAATTGTATCCATTTGCCATATACTAATTGAATATTTGTATACCACTTCACATTATATTGCAAACCTACTACAGACAAGGTAATTTAAAAAATGCTATAATATAATTTTTGAAAATTTCTACTTATAAAAGGCAACTATTGATAGGAAGCTTTAGAAAAATATTTGTATCTACAAGGTTTTCAACTTCAGTTGACACCCACAATAAAAAATATGCTCTAAAACATGCCTTTATGTTTGTACCTAACAGTTGATAATAAAAATATAAACATAATCAATGTTGAATACATTTGGAAAAATTTAGTATGCTATATGTACATTTCAAGGAGTAACCTATCATCAGTAGCATAAGAACAAAAAACATAGGAAGTCCAAGATCTAAACATAGCAAAATAAGTACACAAATCAAAAAAGCTATTGTTCACCCACATAAACATAGATATATAATGATGTCCAGAAATTATATTTGGCTTTATGAACATACAAGTTTACCAATGCTGCATTAGTGTGATAAATGTTAGGTATAGACATCCCATAGATAGTATTAGAACCAAAGCATACAACAAAGTTATTTCGATGATTCGTAAAATACTTCATATTGCTAAGCAGATTCAAGGGGTGATGATTCAGTTTAAAACGACAAATAAGAAACTTCAATTGCCCGAAAAACCTTTCCCTAACCCGATCAGAGTTTAACGATTTCACAACGGGTGTTTCGCGGGAGACAGAGGATGTTTACCCTTTATGAGCAACTGATCCCACTTCTGTTTTGTAAAGGAGTTCATGTATCCAAGCTTTTATTCTTTTGGTTTTCATTTTATCGTTTCACATTTGTCTTGTCTCTTTGAACTATGCTTTTTTTATTTATCACTTGGGTATTCTACACTGAACTTACACCGACGTTCGGTCGTATTTTATTTAACGGTTTAAAAGAAAAATCGTTGAGCATTACTCATGGCAGCAAAAGTAATTTTATGAAAGACCCGAAAATGATGCTATGTATCAGGTGTCAGTTTGTGTCGCACCGAGAACAGTAGCGTTTGAAATCTTAAAACAAGAGACAAGAAATATCTCTTGCGGCAATTGTTATTCAATGAAGAAAATCAGTTAGCCCCAAGTCCTGCTGTAGGTAAGGTGTATTGAGTTGGTCAAACCCGGACTAACAATATTCGTTTGCTTCCTTGGAATCTTCGAATTCTCTTGATATAGACTGCTGTGTAAGAATAAGCTACGACCTTATTTACTAACTTTAACTCTTAAAATGCTGCAATAATTTGGAAGGAAGTATTACTTGTTTGATAATCAGCATCATATGATATTGATATCTTGGCTTGGAAGTTTAATCAACTTAATCAGTAACATAACAATGCGGCGGGTGTCTGAAAAGAGGCAGAAACTGATAACCCTTCCGCACCAACTGATTTAACCCCCGGTTTTTTGGTGGGATCCGCATGTTTATAATTTTGTTTTTTTTAGATTTATATGTATATATGTCATGTTCGTGTTCTTGAGATTGCCTTATCTGTCGACTTACCCCTTTTGTCTGGCTCTTCGTTTTTCCTTCGCTTTCTTCTACATATTATGAAAGTTCTATTAATTTCATGTTTCAATTTTTAAAGATTTCTTTTTGATTTAAGGTCACGTCGGATTTGGCTTCTCATTTCGATTTGTTTGGTTTCGTGTCCTTCGTTTGTTATATTTGGATCATTGACTTAATATGTTTCGGTTCTAATGCTACTGATGAGAGGACACTCCTTGAAATGTACATATAGCATACCTAAAATTTCTATATTTATTTAACATTGGTAATTTTGTTTTTTTAACACAAAGACATTTTGTAACACAAAACTAGAAATAAAGAATCACTATTATTGAATGACACACTATCTTATGCTTACAGCACCAATGATTCCTTCCGATGATTTAAAGTGAGGCGCTCCTAAAACTACTGCAGGCGAGCAGCTATGTTCAACAGCTAGATTTCCGATAGCAATCGAATAACCTACAATCAATAAGGATACTGGTTTGTTAATATTTGGAATATCAGTCAGACTTTTTTTATTTCGCGTCCTTATTTACAACAATGAATGCAAAGAATTATACTTACGACAATCCACTTATTTTGACTTCACTTAAAAAACGACAATTGAAAAGACCCTTTCATGTAATATTTTTAAAAATTCAAAATTATTGACATCACCGTTCAGAAATTACTCATTACTCTACTATATTTCACCTGATCATGACAATTTTGATGTTTTTGTTGACAAAACTAAATTTTACAATGAAAGGATGACAATATAACAACCCTTAAAAGTCCAAAATAACTCTGGTCACGTGATTATATTTTTGCTTGTTTTGATAAAATAGTTTTGGTTCGTTCATTACAATTGTCAACTTGTGAGAGTTGGATTACACCAGACAAAAAAAAAGTTAGAAGGTGGCGATGTGGGAGTCTGAAAAATGAAAAAATGAAGTAATACAGTCGTCTTAGCCAGGAACATAAGTATTGATTACATTGTGTATGTTGTGATTGAGCAGTCTTACCCATGTAAGTTCCATTGTGGATTGATGTCTTAAGGTCCGATTCAATGTCGTTAGCAGTGTAAATTTTATAAGAGGTCCCATCAGTGCTATATTGTAGAAATCCACCTGTAAAAAGTACATGGATTTACATTGTTTCCCCACTACTTTTAATTTTAAAGAAAATGCGATTAACATTGTTGCCGGACTAATGTTATGTTGAGAAAGTTGTGATTAACATTGTTTCCGGACTACTAGTAATGTTATTAAAGTTATCAATTACGTTGCTTCCGGACTATTTTTAATGTTAGGAAAGTTGTGCATTTATTTTATTGTAAATTAATTAAATATGACTTCTCGGTTACTGAATGAACTTATACATATAAGGAGTTCGTGGATTCCACGCCTGTTTTCGTTTTATCTTTTAGTTTTTTGTATATATGTCTTATTTCTTTGAGCTATCTATTTTTGGTCTCTTACATTGGCATTCTACACTGGATACATAGAATTATCTTTAGATGTTTAAATATTGTGTTCCGTAGTATCAACTTTGATTATCTGCTCAGATTTACATAAAACTTATTTAAGCCAATATTTTGGTACGTTTGGCCCTATAGGCTGCCGAAATTTTATTTTTGGCATTTGCAAATTACCTTGGTTACTTATGCCTTTAATGATATTTTTACATAAATCCGATTGATGTTTTAGTTTTAAATAAATAGATTTGTTATCAATTGTGTTTGAATTTCAAACTTGCTCTCAGGAACAGCGAGTAATTTTTCGATGTAGGTGCATCTTGTGATATTTGTAATTGTCTGCGTACTCTGCATCCATTTCAGAAGTTAAATCTTGTTAGTTTTAAAGTTTGTTCTATATGATTCTATCACACCACAGGGAAGTTGAGCACTCAAAAACATGTTTAGCTCCGCCCCGTACTTTATTGGCTTGTTTAATGCACGAGCCTTTATTTCAGTGGATGATGTTTTTTCATGTTTTCCACGTTACTTCTTTTACACATTACCTTATTCAGAAGCATACAAGCTCATGATTGTACAATGCACATATTTGGGCAAACCTAGTCAGAGTCGTTTTTTGTAAAAAGTTCATCAACATGATGAAATAAATTAGAAAATGAAAAAGGTATTCGAAGATATTAAAGGATCAGACAGAAATCGTAAAGTTGGAAAACAGAAAAGACCATGGCCAACAAAATGAAACGAAAGACAAGTGCAAACACATTTTCATTTTCTAGTGCTAAGAATGTTTTAGACTGAAACAATTAATATACAGTGATATCAAAAATATGCACCAAAATTATTATTTAGAGTCATAATGACATAAAATATGGTTGTCTACAGGATGTGAAGATATTCAAAACCGTTCACTTGCATCAGAATGAATAACGAAAATGGAATTAAGTGTAATATGTCCCTTATATTCAGGACAACATGAAGGTCTTGTCTTGGTGCGTCGGATACGAGGAGGTCGTATGTAGGTGGTATTTCTTTCAGCATTTAAAAATTGTAAACACATTTAGATGTAGACCTCTTAGTATTAGCCATTGGTGATGTCCCTTGGTAACAACTTGTATGTCTGGGCTTATCTAATGATAATTGAATCATTATATATGTATAATTATTCATTATGGTCACTACTGCAAACTCTATTTGGTACGTGATGTTGTTACACAGAACTTCGATATATGCCTTGTTATTTGACATGTTTATATGGTACATTGTACATTGTGTTAAAGTTACTAATGTTGAATAAATATTGAGAATTTAGGTATGCTATTTGTCCATTTTAAAGAGTAACCTTTCATCAGTAGCATTAGAAGCAAAACAGGAAGTCATAGATCCAAACCTAGCAAATCAAGTTCTCATATTCAAACAAATCGAAATGGGTAGCCAAATCGCAGGTACAACTACTAAATACAATACTCGAGGCCTTTCGTAATATACGTAAATTTATATTGTTGTGAATCTTCAGCAACCATAGGTTGACTGTCACTAATGATCAGTAGGGATTTTATATTTTACGTTATGAACATTCAAGAATTTTCTTGCAGAGGTCGAAGCTTCCTGACTTTATTGTCTCGACAATACTGATGTGCGTATTAATTTAATTTTATAACATATATTCTCCCTTTCTTCCCGAAAGAAAACTTTGATGAAGTTTAATACATTCATAGTAGTGATCGACAGGAAAGTCAACAGGATGTACTAATAACAGTGGAATGTAACATAAGTAAAACGGGAAAACACACACACACACATATATATAATAACAACATGTAAAATGAATAGCCTGACCTGCCGAAGCTCATAGTAAATATTGAGATGAATATAATAAAAAAAAATCGGTGTATTTCGATAATAAGACCTACCTCTTCCATTAATCAATCCAGGAGCTCCTACCAGAGCGGATGTATCTTCACCGAGTATATCTCTATTCAGCTGCAATTAAATGTTTAAAAAACATTCAACATTTCTACGGAGATTGTTAAAGGTTAGTCTGTATTAAAAAAAAACAAACAAATCATTTAAATACGCAAGCAGATAGAATAAAAAAAAAGACGAAGAGTTTTTATCGTTTTGAATTAACTCAAGACTATAGACAATATCAAATAATTCTACCACGGAAAAAGATACAGAGGTCGGTTGTCGTTTTTTTTAAAATAGTTTCACATTTTGTAGTTTTTGTGGGAGGGGGGCCTTTTGCAGCTTCCATTACGGTATGGACTCCTGTTCAATATTGAATGCCGTAATTGGACCATTTTAGAATTTTAATTTCGACTGTTTTTGGTGGATGGCTGTCTTATGGGAAATCAATACATTTTATCAGGATTCCTAGATGTCTTCATAAGTAATGGACATTTTCCTTCAAGTCGAACATGGAAAACGATTGTCAAGAACACAGTGCTATCATACGAACTTAAAGAAAGGTCTCAGTGTATCAGTAGTGACACCAACTTCATCTGTTTTAAGAAAATTCATCCTGTGGTTATGCCACACGCAGCATGGACCGTTGCTTTAAACCACCCCCACTTGCGAAAACAATCCAGCTACGTCATTTCTGTTTGTTGCCTAATACGATCAGAAAACAGAGATATTTTATGTGATCGATGTGGTAAACTTTTTTTCAGATCCCTGTATTCACGCGGTCACAAGTTGCGACTTCTTGACTAACATTCGTGATGAATTTTGGACTGAAGTAATTGATTTAGACCCTATCACTTTTGCAGCATTTCTGGGATCCAAACCTGATGATGAACTTTGCTTTATCCTTCTCTCTTGTAAAGCTGATTTTGATTTAGATGACATGAATATGGACAAATTTCAGTGTATTTGTGTCCGTTATATATATAAATTTTGCAACACTTTTCAACAGACAGCTCCATTAATATGATTCATGACAATGGTTGATTATTAACCAAAATGTACAGACTAACTCAAATTAATCTATCGTTTACAAAGAAATTCCTTGAAATTTTGTTGATGTTAATCTGCATCTCTGGATTTTTGTCTAAATTTTGTATGTAAATATATGTTTCTATACTCTCCTAATGGAGGCAAATAAAGTATATATATATATTTAAATGCAAACATTTCAAAATTAATTAAGTAATGGGGATGCAACTCTGCACGCCCATTACAATATTTGTATTAAATCTTTTATATTGCATCTTTTGATAGGTGCGCCCGTCTTAGTAACACTTAATTGTGGTTGCTTCAGTGAGGGACTACTGAGACGTGGGAGTAGTTTGTTAATTCAAGTTTATTAATGTTGAAATATTTCTTCAAAGTTAGTTTTGTAAAATTTATAATGTATAGTAAATATTAAAATAAAAGCGAAAAATGCTTTACTTTTCATTTTTATATAAAACTACATTTCAGATTTGACAGATTGCTTTAATTTGTACTGAATATTAATTGGGTGTGTATGCTTCGTCGTTAATTTATTTAACTGGTCCACGTTTATATTTTAAAACATGTTCCGTCGATTTCCTCTCAGATTTAAACAGCACACAATCGATTTTATTGATTGGTTTTAATAGGTACAAAAGATATATAGTTGTTGTTTTGTTGACAAGTTGTCCTTGACTAAACGTAAGTTTTCGTTAATGTAATTTAATTTTGAAAATATGCCAACATGATAAATTTTCCTTTTTTTAATAAGTTGAAGAAAATGGTAGATACGATGCAGCATTGCACGCATTCTTTAGTGTAGCTTATTTTACGATTTTGCTACAGGTAGTTTAAATATTACCTGTAAATTAAACAATGAATAATATTTAAATTTCTTGTACGTACACATGTGTATAGCGTGTACAACCTAAACTCATGGTGTTAAAGCAATATTTATTACAGTCTCATGACAAACACTTTTGCATTCGATTTGTGCAATAATGATAGATATAAAAGTAAATGATATGCGAATGTCAACGAGACTGCGCCATATCCCACTAAGCAGATATCGAAAGTAAAAATCTAAAGGTCTTCACAAGGCCTCCAACCAGGGTGCAATCCTAAACATTGCGACGAGATCTTAATCAACTAGACTCTTCTGAGTGTAAATATTAAACGACAGGCGAAATTTCTAAATTTTAATTAAATAAAACAGTAATTTGAAATAATAAACCCCCAATATGGCACCTAAACAATGCAATTTCGATGAGTGTTGACTTGGAAAAATCCATGCAACATGCATAGGAGTTACACAAGTTTTGTTGGGCCCAAACCCTCTCAATGACCTTGTGTTCCAAGACGAAATAAAATAAACTAACCCTTTTAAAAAGACGAAGTCTAAAATCATACTAGAAAGCGTTCAGTTAAGTCAGAAAAGAACCAGTCGAACGTTTCACAAAAATTCGTAATTGTTGCAAATGGACAATCTACTGCGTAACACAGGACGAGTTATCGTTAGTCTTACATTTGTAATTCGTTCGCCTAGACTAATATTATATTAAAATCAAAACAAGTTAAAGAGTGATACTTGCCCAGTAAATGCTTGCAGTTTACTAAACTGCACAGTATACTACTTTTGGGAGGTTACTTCCAATGTACATATAGTGTTTACAAATTAATCATTGTGATTCAACATTGGTAAACTTTTATTTCTCAAGAAGATGGCATATCAACATTTAGCAGAAATATTTTAATAATATTATGTCTGTGAGACATTCTGTTTTACTCTGTATTCTTCCTGTTCTAATGCATTCGTGTCCGGCCAGAACTTTTTTTCGGTTGGCATAGGCACATGGGTTTATCACAATGAGACGATGAGTCGCTTACATTCATGACCCCTTATGACGATGTGTCGGTTCCATTAAAATTACAAGTTTACTAATGTTCCACAATTATGGTAAATTTTGATATGCTATATGGGTATTACAAGGAGTAACCTCTCATTAGTAAATAATATTATTTTATAAATATATAATAAAGGGAGACATCAGATTTAGTAACAAAAATCATATATTAAATTGACGGTTATAATTGGTCTATTGAATGATTGCTGCTTAACGTCCAGCAGGCAATATTGCAGGCATATTTAGAACTAGAACAAGTTAACAAACAATTAAACAATATGAAGATTGTTAGCAGGGGACACCGGTACGGAAATGACTTTTAGACTGCCAATGGAAAAATTACGAGTTGAATAGGGGCGGACAATTTAACCTTGTAACTGGCCGCCTATACTACCCACTCGAAACGAGCTATTACAAGGAGTCTTTAACATGCTTCGGATGTGGCATTCCCTTAACACGGGGCGTCTTTTACGCCTCCGGATGGATTGTTAATACCTCCTTACAACCAGGGAAGCCCTTTCAGAAGACTAGTGCCTCCAAGACGAAGATACTTTGTGCCGTTTCTTTCCACAGCACAACCTTTTAGGAGGGAAGTGGTGGTCTGCACTATTCAGTCTAATTCAAATAGAATGGTTATACCGGAAGTTATGACAAAGAATTGGCGATAAATTAAGAATTAATTATAAATTATGTCTTAAAGAAAGTATGTGAATATGAACTATATATCCCGATAGTTAAACACCAGAAAGCGGCATCCACCAGATTTTCATGAAAATATGCCAAAACACCGACGATCGAATATCAGAAAAAAAATTAATAAAACCTAATATAGGATCTATTTGCAAAAATATCTTATCCAGCTTTAGATTTTTCATTGGTTTAGTGTGGATAGTAACCCTAAATAATGAAACAAGTGCCTTTGCTGAAACACCTAGATTTAGACAAGTATCGTCTATAATCATAAAGATCGAATTAAACCGTCCCAATTGCAGATTTCAATATCTCTTGACTTCAAAACGCTAGGACATCAGCCGTACCAAAAGCAGCACCTCATCGGAGCTAACTAACCTCTAGCTATTCGAATAATCTAAATTCTCGCCTATTCGTGGTTATGCCTTGATCTGGATTCGAATAGCATTGGGGGGGGGGCTTATAAAGTATTGGTTTTGCTCTTTATAAAATAACGGATCTTTGATTTTGATTGAATTAAATATATCAGTAGTTTTATTAGACCTAAATAAGTGCTTACTATTCATGCTTTAGTCACAATTTCATATTTTGTAAAGATTCATGATCTAAAAGTATATTTAGACTACATTTTAAAAAATTCTAACCATAACTTCACGCCAAAAAAAAAGACTTTTACAAATAAAAATCCGGGCTTATTAGGACAAAAAAGCTTTAATAAAGCAAATAACGGCTTTTGTAGAAATATGAGACATAAAAGGTCCTACTTGAAAGCTTTCTAACATTGACTCTGGATCTGCGCGGAAAAAATACACCCATACCAAACCATTTTCTAAGTAACTGCATTATAAAGCAGCAGATACTTTTTCCGAGAACGATACTTGTTTTATTTGTAATTGTCTGCGTACTTTGTTACGACTTTAAAATTGACATCTGTTGCAGTTGGGTTTAAAGTTTGCTTTTAGTTCGTTTTGTCACAACAATGTCTCAATCAAGTGTAGATTACCCATGCGAGGATCAAAAGTGCAAAGTCCAAAAAGACAAGACAAATTCAAGACAAAATAAAATATAAAACGGAAACAAAAAGAAAAATGACTCCACGAACTCCTGTACAAAACTAGTTTAAGGGGAGGGTTGACTACTTACAAACATGTTTAACAACGCCACATTATTTATGTGTCTTTCCAAGGTCAAAAGCCTGTAATCTAGTGTATGTTGGTTTAATGTTGAAATTTTACTGCTCTCACATTCTTTACTTATATGGCCGTTAGATGTTGCAGTTGATTATCGTTATTTTTTTTTTTTTGGGGGGGGGGGGGGGTTGTTAGGGTGCAGTTA
>JARWCS010229328.1:8233-21918 GCA_034783895.1 Geukensia demissa
CTTGCTGTTGTGTTGGCTGATTTATATTCAGTTGTTCTGTCTGATCAGGTTGATTTGCAATTTGCCGATTGACTTGCTGTTGTGTTGGCTGATTTATATTCAGTTGTTCTGTCTGATCAGGTTGATTTGCAATTTGCCGATTGACTTGCAGATGATTATTTACTCTCTGATCACTCTATAATAAAAAATTCTGATTGGTTAGTTACATGTATAATGGTTTACTTGCAGATGATTATTTATTCTCTGATCACTCTGTAATAAATTTTTTAAAATTTCTTTATTGCTTAATACACCCAAATGGGTCAAGAAATACAAACAAAATAATACATACAATTAATATGACATATACATGTAAATGCACTTTTCAGTAAGATTCCTTGACTCATCTCAATTCTAGTGACTGTTTAATAAAGGTACAAATTGCCGGTAAAAGGCAATAATAAACAGTTATAATGTTTTAATGGAAATTTCGTGAACATTGGAGAAGTATAAATTTGATTTGTATTTGAAGGCATAGAAAAAATAATATATATGTTTTTTTTTTTTGCTTTTCTTTTAAATTTTTTCATTTTTTAGTTCGAGTGCCGAATTGTATGCTCACGTGGCCCTTTGAAAAAATTATGTTATGGTATATCAATTAAACAGACATTTGTTCAAAAGTTAAAATACCATTATTTTCTTCTTTTTGAAGTATTCCATTGTTTGTAGCTTTTGTGTCTCCTTAGCTGCTTCTTGTGTTATTTTCTGGACTGATAATTTTGATCTTGTTGATTTTGAAGGTGAATCTTGATCTGCAGCTGGTAACTGATGTTTTCTTTTTGATGATGTTTTGACTTTTCCACTCTTTGATGGTGAACTACATGTATGAGATTCTTCTGATTTGTCTTTCACTTGACTTTCTGCTTGTTTGTCATCCATGAAGGACATCATTTTTTCTGTTTTCTTTTTTTTCCTCTTAGATACTTCACCATCTTGCTGCATGAACTGATCAACATATGCTTTCAATGATCCAGATGACCATGCTCTAACAATGTCATCCTCTTTCTCTGCAAATTTGGCAACTTCAGACTTGTCTATTAAAGATAAAGCAAATTACACCAATTACTGTAAATTCAGAAATTATTGTGAAATTAGCAACACAGTAAGAATTATATTAATTAAAACTCACATATCTGATTTCCTACAAGAATTTGCAATAAAGTAATTACCTAAGTACAGATCACTTCAGGCCTTCAAGACCAATCACTGTGTTAAGCTCTTAATTATTATTCGTGCTGTTTGAGTCAATTATTTGTTGTGGCTGTACAAAGGCTATATAAATTAGTAAAAAGTCGCACACACGATACAATTCATGATGCTGAAGCTACCTACCAAATTTCAAATCATTCCCATAAGTCGTTTCTGAGTTTTAGCTGACGAAAATTTTTCATATACAAAAACTAAGTTTAAGTCCGGTAAACAGGAAGTTGAAATGCAACATCGATGAAAGTCGCATACACGATACAACTCACGGCACTGAAGCAACATACTAAATTTCAAATCATTCCAATCAGTGGTTTATGAGTTTTAGCTGACAAAAAATTTTTCGTATGCACAAATTAAGTTTAAGTCCGATAAACAGGAAGTTGACATGCGGCATCCATGAAAGTCACATACACAATACAACTCATGGTACTGAAGCTACACACAAAATTTCAAATCATTCCAATAAGCGGATTCTGAGTTTTAGCTGACAAAAATATACTGAGTGCCAATAGAAACGCAACACTGAATATTATAAGCCCCTTGGGCCCCTTTTTTAATGCAAAATACAAAATTGTTCTTTTTAATCAATCCTTGAATATTTGACTACACTTATGCAAACAGTACGATTTTCATTTGATCTTTTTCAATTCCCAAATTTCTAATTAATGTCATAGGGGTCAAAATCAAAACTCACAAAATTTCATCAGATTATGATCACACTGTACCTAAAATGCATTGACAAATTGTTACTTGGGTGACTTTTCGTCAATTTTTGTTTAGTGGGTTCCTTATGACTCAAAATTTCAATTTAAAGTGCAAAATTCGATTTTTGGGTTAAAAATGTGAATTTTATGAATGTTTAATTCCAAAAATCAGAAATCAATGAAAATTGCCAGAAACGTTCATTATGCACATCCTAAGAATTCTACAAAATCTTGAAACAATTTATCAATATCCAAAGAAGATCTAGCGCTTTGAAAATTTACCCAATGGAAAATAAATGAAAGTGTTGCGTTTTCATTGGCACTCAGTATATATGTGGATGTACGGACGGACATACGGACGAAGGTAAAACTTAACGCCCCCTATGCCTATCGGCGGGGGCATAACAAAATGTGCAGAGTATTAAAATGTGTATGTTATTTTATTCAACTGTGGACATGTGCTAAAACACGAAAAAGGAATAAAATTCGTAAGGTTCCTCGGAACCTGGTGTCTCGCCTGCTATCAGTTTATCAACTGACAGCAGTTGAGACCCCCTGGTTCCGCTGAACCTTACGAATTTCCCGGAATATAATAATGTATGTCAGAACAAATGAAGTCAGTGTAGCATGAAATGAAGGTCAAGGCAATACAATTTGTACTAGATACTTGCTTCCTTTTGTATGCAAGATAAAACAATCTTATGTGTAATAGGACCTAAAGGTATAAAATAAGATGTAAATTCTAACACAAGTCAATGAAGCGTAAAATATATGTCGCAGTGATCAAATTGGTATCTGATACTTGCTCCCTCATGGAAATACATCAGTATGCAAGATTATATGATCCTATGTCTAATAGTAACCAAGATATTAAATAAGATGCAAATTTTATCAAAAGTCAGTGAAGCGTAAAATATAGGTCATAGTGACCGAATTGGTACTTCATACTTGCTTCCTCACTATGATACATCTGTATACAAGGTTACATAATCCTATGTCTTACAGTGGCCCAGAACTAAAAAATCAGTGAAAAAAAAACTAAGTCCAGTTAACCCTAAAATTACGGAAAAATTGAAAAAAAAATAATTCAAAATATTGCCATGGATACAATCTTTTGACCGTGAATAAGCCGCTGACCAATTTTCAGGCCATGCTGTAAATGTTTAATACATTTATTTGAGTTCTGAAAAACTTTAATCGAGGGTTAACCTGATTGTTGACGCCGACGGAATTTGGATCCCTATGTCTCGCTTCCACAACTTTTCCTCGCAGACGAGACAATAAATGATAAAACATACACAATTATTCTCTTCTGCATTTCTACATTGTCTTTTTTGCATAAAATTGATTTCACGATCACTTGTACCCCCAAAAATACTTCTGTACCCCCAAATTCAAAATTCAAGGGGTACATGTACCCCCATTTGCAAAACCTAGTGGGCATGCTGCCTCTGAAAGCAGGCTAATTTTATTCTGACTAGGTCTCGAATGAGTGATAAACCAATATTTTAAAAGGTAACTGCACCTAGATATCATGTTTTGTCCTGCATTTTTGGAAATATATTCAACCTAACAAGCCTGAAATTCATTTTTTATTTTATTTTTTTTCTTGATGTTGGAAATAAAGGCAGAGGTGGAAAACTTCTAAGTGCTACAAAAACTTTGAGATCTTCATTTTCATCTGTCCAGGTATTCCATTAACAGAATTAACAGGATTATGAAAAATGGTTCGACATTGTCTTTCTAGGTGCAGTTACCCTTTAAAAAGGCTAACGTTGAATAGTTTTGGCTGTAGTAACCGTAAAAATAGTTGAATTTAGCCGCTATATCAGATATTTATCCGTATATTAACCTTTGACAGTAGGAACAATCCCGCGGGAAAATTTCCGTATACACCGGTATTTCTGTTTTCTTTGAACATTTGACAATTTTGATCCGCCTTACCCCTTTACGGGTTAGTGAAAACATACGAATTTAAAACTATTAACTCGCCTTTTCTGAAAATATATGCATTAGTAGTATGATTCTTTGGTTTTTCCCAGGTTTATACACATCGCCTTTTCCCATATTTATACACATCGCCATCTCGGCGAGTCTTCTGGATAAAGTTCGAATGAGTTCCGAATTTCGTTCACTCTGATTGGTTTAAACAACGTCGGTGCCGGTGCCGACTAAAATTATCCGTTGAAACTGGATTATGAATGAAATTTTAACCGGATGCAATCAGAGCGCCCGGAGAGTATAAAATACACTCAGAGAATAAATTGTGGTTCAGGCATGTCAGATTTGTGAATTCACTCCAAGCTGTCTTCAAAGGAATGTTTTTCTCTGCTTCGATCGGATGATTTTCATCCGCTGAGTTGTTTTGATTTCCGATGGTGAATTAACAGATTAAGATATGGTCAGATATGTTTTTGGAATAATAATAAAACAAAACAAATATTATTCATAATCCTTGTGAAGTTTTTTTATCGTGTAAATAATTAAAATGAAAAGACTGTGTGAATATTTTATTAAATTATAAGTATTTATACGTTATCGGGCATAACAAACTGAGCTGGCTGAAGTACATTGTTTTAACGTTAAATGAAATGACGATAATAGCAGAGACACATAATATCTGATATAGAATGAGGGTCTGAAGGACCTTTTTCGGGACTCAGGGATTGGCCAAATTATTCAGCGGAAATTCAGGATTTACTATTAAATATCGGAATTTGGGAATGTCTTTATTTATTTTATTGGGAATATTTGGGATCTGATAATTTTTTCTGTGGGAAGCCGCAGTCAGACCCCTTCTAAGCCCCCCCCCCCTTTTCGAGAAGAAGTTATATACGTCCCTGATAAACTTGTAAAAATCATATTAAGAAAAAAATCAATAATATATTCTATATGATCCGTGTGCGATTTATAGTTCTCCCGTCTGAATCATTCTCTCCAAATTACTCCTACATGTGGCAGCAATTTATTATATTTGATACATTATGATGCAGCATGATTGAACTGTCAAGTAGATAGCTGAAGTAAAGAATTGTTAAGTATACAGCAGAAATAAATAAACTAACCATTATGATTTGCCGAAATAAGAATATTTCACTTTTGCTCCATTGTAAAAAATGGAACTCCGTATTGTAGTAGCCCGTCGAGACACAAGTTTGTCACAGGGGCTACATTATTTATATTAAATTGTAATTTAAACAAAACACTGCCTAAAACAATTTTTGAATTTTATTCAGCTGAAGATTCAAATTTTTCAAATTTAACAGAAGACAAAAAACTTATATCCATCATGATCTTAAATTCAGCATCCTCACAGCAAGTAAAAAATACCCGTTCCTATGTAAAACCAGAGACATATAATACATTGTATTATATGTCTCTGGTAAAACAGTCTTGAAACTGAGGTCAGGGGACTAGTCACTTTTACTTGTAAAATACATGTACTTATGTTTATTAACTGCATTTGTGATGTGTTTTATGTACAGTTAATTGTATATTTTGTTCGTCATGATTTGTCACTAACTTGGTATAGACATTAAAGTAATTTATTCACAGGGGATACGTTATTGCAGAGCTAGACAATGATGTCCTTTTTTTCTTTTTTTTTTAGCAATGGTCAGAAAGCTATTACTGGGGGTTCAGTTGACTGAGATATTTGTTTGTTGTTTCTTTTTTTATTTTATAGGGCAAAACTTCCAGGGCCTAGTACAACACATAAGAGTGAATTATAATATGAAATTCTTTTAATTTAAATACGACTGTAAAAACCAGAGACATATTTTATGTCCCTATAAAAAATTTTTTTCAATACCTGAAATGCCATTAGTTTATGGTTTTCCCACTAGGAGCTGACATCAGCACGAGATACTGACCTGATTAAAATGGCAGACAATCAA
This sequence comes from Geukensia demissa, assembly GCA_034783895.1. Taxonomy (NCBI): domain Eukaryota; kingdom Metazoa; phylum Mollusca; class Bivalvia; order Mytilida; family Mytilidae; genus Geukensia; species Geukensia demissa. The sequence continues at coordinate 14,079 of JARWCS010229328.1, forward strand.
ACTAAAATATGGACGACGTGGGAAAATGGTGATTTAAAAAATGTTTATAAACTTTTGGTGTCAAATCTTTTTATAAACACAGATTATTTAAGACTTCCGTAAGATTGAAACGTCTTATATATAAACAATATATACAGTGTACCAGTTGTTTATAACCCGACATATTTTGCATGCTGTTAATGTGTAATTTGGACCAGATTCCAAACTTTATGAGGTCAATTACACCATAGACGTCTATGATTACACATACTGCCGAGATGAAAAGCAATTTTCAGTATTTTAAAATCTGAGAATTTACAATACGTTAGTTTAATACATTATGTTAATTTTTATTGAATTTCTTTGATAAAAATTGATCGTTTTATGGCGCTGATACATATTGCATGAATTTCCTAAGCGTGCCATATCAAAAGGATGTTTTCTTTTTTGTATCCCCTATACAAATTAAAAATTATTCTTTGGCAATATTGCTAGGAAGAAATATATAACGTGCTTAAAAACGGAAATTTGGATTACCTTTGTGTAGAAATGTGATAACACCTTCATAATCCTCATCTATAATGCGCTCTCTCCCTGCATCGTCAATACTGTTGGTCTTGTATGAAACATAAACTTTCTCTCCAATTTCAAAATTCAAAACTCCAACTGTTCCGTCTAACTTTTTTAACTTTCTATAATTCAAAGTCTCAAATTTTCTGTCACCTTTAAAGTAAACAGCAGCAAACATTTTAATCTGCCTTACGCTCCAAACAATGTTTATTCCGATGTTTGAATTATCAGTGTGCGCGCGTTTTGGTTTATCTCCGCATCCCTTCGGACATCGTTATCTACCGAAAATCGCCTTTAATGGAAGCTGCCTCATTCGTATGTATCCGTTGTTTTAATGTTAATTTTATATTCTAACATTATTTTTTGAAAAAATGGACAGAGAATAAAAATTACCATATCCTGTTTATAAAATGGTACCATAAAACGAAACAAAAGATCATATGAAGATTGAAGAAAATCCGCGATGCTGAAGTGTAATGCGATATGCAAACAAAACAAACATGTCGTCCGTTTGGATAGTATCGATGGTTTTCTGTTTTGTTGTATATATTTGTGGAAATGGGGTTACAATAGGATGTACAGAAGGAATTCATGATGTACCGAGACAATATTATATAGGTAATATATACAAAATCACAAACCTCCTTCATAAAAAGAGACCAAAAGATGACCCTGCCTAAAGCTATTTCCATATGGTTCATGACACACGAGGGGGATGCTTACAAAATGGTGTTAAAAGAAACTAAGGTTTTTGAAAATTGATTAAAATTCAAGTAATGGATATCCCGAGCCATTCAAAATTTTTTTAAAGAATTTTGAATTCTTTTTTCCAAATAAAATTATTACTTCAATAACGTATTTTCTTGGGGGGGGGGGGGGGGGAGGGGTGGTAACTTCCTATAGGATGAGCCGCTGGAATAGGTGCTGATTTCCTCAAAATCAATATATGATTAGGTAGTTAAATTTTGACAGATGGTATGTAAATATACTAGTATTTTAATCTGTTTATATTAATAGCCTTGTATATCAATTATCTGATCTTATCTGCTAAATCCTGTACACAAATTGACACATTATTTTTCAATATCCAATTAAGCTGTCAGTCATAATTAACAGGTCAGCATCTGCATCATATATAATATAGGATGTAGCTATGTATTGTTAATAAAACAATATGTAAAACAATATGTAAATAAGGCAGATATATGAATAGGTTATAAGTATTACAGGTAGCAATATATGAATGGGGGGGGGGGGGGCTCTCAATTTTTCAGCTGCTCATTCCTGCCAGAAAAAATGGGACTTACCACCCTCCAAACTAAATTTTGGTTCTCAATATATTAGCAAATGTTTTTCATAGAACATATGTAATTATGATCATTTGTAAAAGATTTTTACCATGGCATGACGAGTGTTTATTTTGGCTATTGGCAAAAATAACTTTACTGTATTAAAAAGGAAATTTAAGAGAAAATCAGTAACAATCGCAGTAGGACAGTAACACAAATATACACGTAAAATATTGACCAACTGTGTCATTCATGTACTATGTACCACAATGTTGGTCTTGACGTTGTAACACTATCGTTTATCGAGTGCAATAATTCTTTTTTTCTTTCGAAGATGTGACATAAAAATATCGGGAAATAGATAATGTTTAGGAACCTGTAAATCTGACCGACGTGAAAGCATATCTTGCCTTTTTCAGTCGTGAACAAATCACAGCCTCGTTCAGAACAACCATTGGTACACATTTTAGAAACTCTTCCCACTCCTGACTTGAATAGCCAGTGACTTATAAAAACAACATTTTTTGGCATTTGCCGCTAGCCCTTACAGCAAGGGTGCTGAAAGGGGTACACGCTTTCACGCGCATTTTTTTTTGGTCATCGCGCAAGTCAACCAGTGGAATCGCGCTTCACGCTCAACAATTTGTGTTCACGCTTTCACTTAGAACAATTGCAAAAAAAAATGTTGAAATCACGTATCACGTCCCCCAAAAAAGTTCAGTGTATTCGTTGATGTAATAGTCTTGACAGATGCAAGTGTTATATATATATGACCTATTTTATTTTTAGGTACCCGTATTGCACTGGATACATTTACAGAGTATCTGGACGTAAGATATAGTGAACAAGTGATGAAATGTCCGAGATTATATCAGATGGGCTTTAACACTGACATTCAAAATAACCAAGGAAACAAAAATAAATGTTATCAGTTTCACGGTCGAGTAATCTGTTGCCACATGTCTGATATCCTTTTAAGCATTGACAGGATTATTCTAATTATGTCCAACAACTCATATCTGGTTCTTTATTACATGCTTATTATATCCGGAATTGAAGTGAATCCAGGCCCAGGGGATGCAAATACGAGAGAAAGAAAGAGAGTTAGGAAATCAGGCGTCCGTTATAAAACATATTTGACAAACAGATCCTCACTCGAAGATGCACCTGCAAGTTTGAAAACACAAGCAGAGATGCAAGTAAATATATTAGAGGAAGGCACTGATATACCAAATTTGAGTAATCAAACACCTATGTATGAAGAGCAAACTATCATTGAACCGTTTTCTCAAGCTGTCGATTTACTGGTTGAGGAGTGTGTCATGGCAAATGACGTTTCAGAAGATGGATCTGATATTTGGTCAGAAGATGATTTATTAAATTCAGACTCTGAATCAGAACAAGAATCAGAGAGGACTGACTTGAATGGACAAATCAGTGATGAAGATTTTAATAAACTTCCAATATATGAAGGAACACAGTTAACCCTTGGTGAAAGCATTTTGCTGATTATGACCTTTGCTTTAACACACAATTTAACAGGGAAGGCATTTTCGGACTTTTTGGATGTTATTCGTCTGCACTGCAAGGAGTCGAATTTACTACCATCTACAGTTTATGAACTGAAACAGTGGTACCAGGGTTTAAAAATCGCACCATTAAAACATTATTACTGCGGAGAATGTTTGTTATCACTAAAAGAAGATACTGCAGTTTGTCCTAATTCTAAATGTAACAAAAGATTTAAAAATATTGGAGACAAATCTTTCTTTGTTGAGATTTCTCTGGTAGAGCAAATTAAAAAGCTGTATTCGGAAGCTGATTTTAGGAAGAACCTAGTTAATAATGATGTTCTAAGGACTGCTTATCCATTGAGAGATATTTATGATGGTGAATACTACAGGCAAATTACAATGAATGATAATGCAACAGATCGATTAACTTTCACATGGAACACTGATGGCGTACCCCTGTTCAAAAGTTCTAAAACTTCTATGTGGCCTTTTTTCCTTGCGGTCAATGAACTCCCATTCAAACTTAGGAGACAACCTGAAAATCTTTTGCTGGTTGGTCTTTGGATCGGTCCAAAGAAACCTGAAATGTTGACATTCTTGAAACCATTTATTGATGATTTGCAACAACTTGAAAATGGTATAAATGTCTTGATTGATAACAATACTACAGTTACTTTGCATTGCTCATTAGTGGCTGGTACGGCTGACCTTCCTGCTAAGTGTATAGTACACAACATGATACAGTTTAATGGAAAATATAGTTGTCCATATTGTGAACAACCAGGGGAAACAGCCAAGTCTGGTAAAGGAGTTTCACATATTTATCCGTTTATTTTTGACGGACCAACAGAACCAAAACGGACTCACAATAATACAATTCACTTTGCAGAAATTGCAACTGAAAACATGAAATCTGAAATGGGAATAAAGGGACCATGCTGGTTCTCGCAGTGTGAATCATACGATGTAATTAAGTCCAACTGTGTTGATTATATGCACTGTGTGTTATTAGGGGTCATGAAGCGTCTAATTAGCATTTGGTTTTATAAGGAATTTTCCAATGACCAATCATCCTTTTATGACAAGATTGATGAGGTCAATTTACGTCTTTTGAAGCTGAAACCTCCCTATTTTATCAGACGAGCACCTCGATCACTAAATGATTTAAAATATTGGAAAGCCTCTGAATTCAGGTCATTTCTTCTGTTTTATGGACCAGTGATATTGTCAGATATATTAAGCCATTCATATTATAGTCATTTTTTGTTGTTAAGTGAAGCAGTATATCTCATATTGCAAGAGACTATAACATTAGAGGAAGTGAATTTAGCTGAAAACCTATTGGAGAAATTTCTTGCCACTTTTGGTACACTATATGACAAAAGATTTATGACGCTTAACTTTCATTTGTTATTACATCTTCCAGACAATGTAAGACAGTTAGGTCCTCTATGGGCATATTCATGCTTTCCTTTCGAGGATGCAAATGGATTTTTATTAAAATTAGTGAAAGGAACCCAATCTGTCCACTCACAACTAGTAGACACAATGTCAATTATGCATGGTATACCATATCTTGAAAAAACAGTAGTAAAAGATGGATCAGAGGTTCATCACCTATTAACAAAAATGAAAACTAGTGATTCAAAAAGGAAAACACAGCTTGGAAAAGACATATTTGCTTTGGGGAAAATGACAAAAATTAATGTAAATGATTTGTCACGAGACTGTTTTTCTGCTCTTGCTAAATTCCTCAATGATACTGTTCCAACAGGTCATGTTTACAAATTCAAAAGAATTAAGTTATATAATCGGGTTTATCATTCCATTGAATACACTCGTGTTACAGTTAGAAACAGTTACACTATCCGATTCAAAGACATTGATGGTTTTGATTATGGTCTAATTAACTATTTTCTTTTGTATCAACCTGATGAAAACGAAAACACAAGGAGTCTTGCATTAGCTGTAATTTCAAAACTACAACCTAACAATGATATTACAAAACAATTTCCTTATGATGATGTACTGGATAGATATCAAATGTCTCATTTTCATAAATTTGATGCTCCACAAATTAATGATCGAAAACAAGCAATAAATGTAGATGCTATCGAAGGACTTTGTATTAACTTGAAATCAAGACTAACAGATATAGTTTACATCTGCAGACCTCCCAATTCCGTTGAACTAGAATAGAATATTTAAACTAAATCAGTTTTCAGACTGTGAGTTTCTCAAAAAAAAATATACTGTAACATACGAGAATAGGTTTGTTGTTATGTAATAAAAGATTACTAGGATAGGATTATTCATTCTTAAAATTTTCTTAACAACACAGTGATCAAAAACAGATGTTATAATATTTGTCTCAAATAGATGTAATAAAATTGATACACAATCTAGTGTGAAAGTAACAGCTGCATGACATGATTTAACCTTATTATATGGACCATAGTGATTGATATTGCAGAAGTGCAGAATAATTGTAAATTCTTTCCATGTTTTTATTGGAGAAAATATATGACAATAAAATAAAATTAACGTACACATTCAAAATGTTTGTTTTAATAGCACTAAATATTTAAATTCAAAAACAAATTCAACAAATTATTACATAATATATGTGACAAGTGAAATATTTTCCTCAAGTGCAACTGGGAATATTGCTTCATTTTGCTTTTGACCTGGTCTTTTTCAGTCACTAATTGAGTTCTGTTGGGTGGATGGAGTGTTGTCTCGGATACATTTATGCCATATCTTCTCTTCTTATATTTTATATATGTTTAGCAAATAACCCTGGACTTTTATAAAATCCTACAGAAATTTTGATGCCTGTTCATGATTGTAAAGAATATACTTTTCTGTCCATTTTTAATGTGCGCTTATTGGTTCTCACCACAACCAGACTTTACTCTGGTTTCGAAAATGGTTGAAAATTAAAATAACAATATCTATACACTTTGTTGTGAGAAATTTTGATTAACGATGCTATTAAACAATTGACTTGGAACCCTTACATATTTTTGTAAGCTTGTGACTTTTCAATATATTGTAAATCTGGCCAGCCAAACAGTACCATTTAAAGCCCTGAAATGTTTTGTTTATTTTTTTATTAGTTGTAGGAATGTATTTTTTAACATCCTTGATTTACTGAAGAAAAATTAATTAGTTATATTCTATAAACTTGGTATGAGCATTTGGACTTAGAAAATTTCAAGCCAAGATAAATATCTGTAAAAATACTAAGTCCAAAAGCTCATATGAGGAATCTGACTTAGAAAATTTTATCAAACTTTCAATATCCTACCAGAATGCTCACATGCACACGGATTTACTAACATACTAAATAATTTGCACATATGCAATGAAAAAATGCTCATATGAGCATTTTGTTAGAAATTGTCTGCACATACGAACTACCAAATTCCTCATGTGAGCAACTTAATTTGCATACACTTCTTATATGCAGCATATTAGTTTCATATATGAAGCTCATGTGCTTTTGTTAGCAGTTTATGTACGGGATACTTTGTGAAACCTGCATTTTGACAATAAACACATCACTGAAATGTTTTAATGTGTTGTAAAGTATTTTAAAATTTTTTACTTGTCAAAAGTAAAATATACAGAATGCATAATCTATGCATGAAAAACACAATAACAATATCATCACCTACAAATCAAATAGAATCCTTAAACCAACTACCGTCTATTATTAAACAAGAATACTACAGAAATAATTACCAACAAGCAAAGCTATTACCTAACAATTATGTTATAAATACTCTCAGTATGAAAAAGCCATGCATGACAAAATATCTGGTTGATAGGTTGACTTTTAAAAACAAAACATGTATTCAATATCCATCTTCCAGGGAATAACCATGTTTAGATTTGAATTATTATTAAATCACTAGATTTCTCTCAATTGCTATTAATTTTGAATGTGAGGTTGTTGTGTAATTTTCCTAGGGATAACAAGATGAGTCTAGAAAATTTGACAAAGTTAATTAACATTTTAATATTTTCAAATTTAAATAATCCTCATTACTGCTTTTGAATGTGTGTTATTGCCCAGTATTTTTCCAGAAGTTTTGAGTGTCTTCCAAAATTTACATAAGTTAGATTGTAAAATTTTTCAGTCTCCAGGTTAAAACTATTACTAATCTTCGGATTCCCTGTATATATGGTTGCTATAGGTACTTTTAAAACAAAAAAATTAAAAGGAGTAGGTACGTTAAGCCCCATATTTGGCCCAAATTTTAAATTTTATGCCACAATCATAAGTTGTTGTGAAAATGCTGTTTAATAATCGTCTTTAAGTAATTCATTACTTTTTCTTTTATACTTTTCGGCATTTCGACAAAATAAAAGGGTATATTTGACTATTTTGACAAGAATTTAACAATTTCGGTAAAAATACTCAATTTTTGGAGGTGTTTTGTTCAAAATAGATATGATCGCACAAAAACATCACGAAGATAT
>JARWCS010229438.1:0-10427 GCA_034783895.1 Geukensia demissa
CCCCACTTCTCCCTCTCAGTCTCTCAGGGAGAAGTCACTTCTCCCTCTAAATTCAAAGTAGCTTGAGCCCTGATAATAGGTGATTATGTGTTACTTTAGTGTGTTACACTTACTTTATGGTGACAATAGGTGATTATGTGTTACTTTAGAATGTAACACTTACTTAACGGTGACAATAGGTGATTATGTGTTACTTTTGTGTGTTACACTTACTTTTTAGTGACAATAGGTGATTATGTGTTTACTTTAGCGTGTTACACTTACTTACCAGTGACAATAGGTGATTATGTGTTTACTTAAGTGTGTGGCACTTACTTAATGGTAACAATTGGTGATTATGTGTTACTTCAGTGTGTGACACTTACTTTAGGTGACAATAGGTGATTATGTGTTTACTTTAGTGTGTGGCACTTACTTTATGGTAACAATTGGTGATTCATTTCCTTCTGTTGGCTTTAAACCTATGAGTATTTCCAGGATTGTCTGGGACCAGTAACTTCTATATGAGAGTAAACCAAGATCTGATAAAGGTTTCTCTGGGGAACCAGTTTTACCTTCACATTTTGATAGTTCATAACCTAAAAATTAAAGAAATATTCAATGAATGCTTAGAGTATTATATATTTCTAGCAATGCTGATAAACTGGTTTTAGTATGTGTGTAGTTTGGAATTAAACAGAGACAACATATTAAAATGACAAAGAGCAAAGACAGAAAACTTCTCATAATAAAATGTTCCTTACAAAATGTTGTGTTTAAATTATTTATTTATGTGCAATGTCCCCACTCCTTTGAAGTCCTAGACCTATACCATAATAACACAACTACAATTTTTGTAGAGGTACAGAGCTTATGCTGAAGAGCGAAGTGGGCAAAGAAGTCGCCTTCTGGAGTTTCATTTCATTCTATCAGTCTCTATGGGAGAAGTTTAAGTCATCCTGTAGATTTGAAAAGCGCTCTGTGAATTTGTGAAGTTGCTCGATCCACCCTGTGAATCTCATGAGATCATGGAAAAAGAGTTCAAGAAATTCTCATATTCAGATGCATTTTTGTTAGTTTACTGGTATTTTAACTCCAATTTTGACCTTGAAAGTGTTTAAGACTAAATCCGATAAACCTTATTGAAAGGTGAAACTGCCATTTTGTTTATTATATTAAAGGGGAACAATCATAAGACCAGGCAAACAGGAAGTAGACATATGTTGGACCTGAAAAGGGGAGACTGTGTACAACTCATCCTGATAATGCTTCAGACCACATCAATCCAAAATACATAAGCCGGGAGATTTTTAATGGAAATTTTACAGCACAGAGATTCAATCAATGTCTCAGCAAACAGAAACTCGGAAGTAGACATATGACTGACCTGAAAACGGGATACACAGTACAACTCACCTTGATAATGCTTCAGACCAAATATCAAATCAATCAAACCTATACAAGCCAAGAAATCTTTGATGTATGTACATAATGATGATGGTAAAACTTAATGCCTCTGTCCTCTTAAGGCAGGGCTATAAAAATAATCTATACTCTTCAGTCCCCTTAAGGCAGGGTTATTAAAATAATCTATACTCTTCAGTCCCCTTAAGGCATGGCTATTAAAATAATCTATACTCTTCAGTAGTGCACAGGTTGAAATTATGAGTGTCTCATAAGACAACATTATTTAATATACTGTCATAATAATGAAAACTTTTATCAGAACTTTTGATGGCATGTCACAAAATGTTTTTCCTGACTTCTCCCTTAAGCCTCACTTCTTCTCCCTGACATCTCCCTTTCACTTTCAGCCTCTTAGGAAGAATTCACTTCTTCCTTTGAATACAATGTAGTCTGAACCCTGGAGTTATAAAATTAAACTAGGTCTGATACTTACTGAATTCTATCAGCAGTTTGCCATAACCTTTTCGCTGATAGGGAGGTAGTGATAAAATACAAGCAACATTATAGTCTTCTGAAGATTCTTTCTCCTGCAAATAAAGATAGTGTTGTTGACAGACACTCCTGACAATATTGTGACAATTATAGTGTTGTCTGCAGCAAAACTGGAGAAAAAGTTTCTATCTGAATTACAATCAAAACTAATCTATTTGGGATTCCATTCCGGTTAAATTTCTTGTTTGTGCCTTCACTAATTTTTCGTTTGTGCCTCCACCAGTGGAATTAAATCCCAAATGGTATTAGATCAAAACATTTAACAACTTATCCATCAATAATTTTTATAGAAATAAAGTTTGTATTGAATCAGGTTCATTTGAGGTTGTAGTCAACTTTAAGTAATAGGCTGAAATTTAGTTAACCAAATCTTAGGATATTTAGAGAATCCTTACTCACTGACTTTATCATTGTTTAAACATATTCCACCATTGTTGTATTTTAGTCTATCATTGCATTATGGTTGTATTTTTCGTCTATCTTTTATATTTAGTAGCACTTGTACCTAGTGTGAATTGTTTAATAGTAAGGCCAACTAAATTTAATAACCAGATTTTCATCATTCAACAGTAAATTTAGTGGGGCAAGTGGGAGGATTTTATTTTTTATTTTTTCATTTTGTTGAGCAAGGATACCAGACGCAAGCGAAACCGACACTTGGAGTATGTTAAGCCATCTTGTGTGAATTGTTTAATAGTAAAAATGTCGTGAACATCCATGTTAACTGTAACTTATCAAAGGTTTCCAGATAATATTGGTACTGATAGATTGATAGTTGCTTAAGGATGTTCGCTACTCCATTTCAAAATAACAAGGTTACCAAATGGCTATAATAGCTTTTAAGGATTTTTATTAAAACAAAAAAACCTGAAAAGTTGATAGATCATCATGCTTGTTTTTGAGATACAAGTATTTTAAAATTTGGCAGGAAACATTTTCTCATGATTTTTCATTGGTTATAAAAGAAAAATGGGGGTCAGTGGACAAAAATTTCTCAGGCTGTGAAATGGATAAAAGCAGATTAGTTCCAAGAATTTGATAAAAATATCTGACCATTAGTAGAGAACATCCTAAATGTCCATAAGCATACATTTCATGCATAATCAGACAAATAAGTATAAGCGATGATGATGAATCAATCCTGCTTTGTACGAGACCAACATGCTGAGTCAAATTTTTAACGTCTTAGCTCACGAAAGCAACAGTGTGCAGAAAAACATGCCACTTTACCTAGACACATTATTTTGACTCTGGGCCAACCAGTCTTTGCTCTAATCCCTGAATGTTGTGTGCTTAGGGAGAAGCAGCAAATACCAATTTAAATGTGTTTGGTTTGAAAAGGCAGGGGATCCAAACCATGATTTTGACACTAAAGGTAAGCACGCTAACCATTATACCAAAGAGGAGGTTCAATCTGCATGAAAATATGTTACCTTATCTGGACATATTACTCTGAACAGTTTTTGATCTATAAATGCTGCAGAGATGAAGCAAACATTTTAATAACCTAATTCAATTTCATTTGTTTGATACAGCCTGGGATCAAACCCACGATCTTCTGCACTTAAAGTAGGTCAACCATTAAACTAAGGCAGTTGAAAAAATATTTGTATGCTTGATATTCATTATGAATGTTCTGCAGTAGAATATGTTATTAAACAATACATCAGACTACCATCAACTGAGGTGCTTCGCAAGTGCAGCATGATAATGCAGCATCTTGACATGTGAAACATGAACAGATGATGGGTAAGTATGGACACATTATTTTGCTGTACAAAGTAATGTGCTGGACACAGAAATATGACTGGATCAATAACTTTTTGGGCCCCATTATCCATGAAACTGGAATAACTTTTCTTGGATTGTTTATAGGGAATGATTTGGTAAAAACACCCATCAAAATTTTCTGTATCATTCAAAATTGAATTTTTTGCCCACTTTGACCCCTCTTATCTCAAAAATTGGTAAGACATAGACAAAATCTGATGACATATTATAGAAAGCCCCCATTGAGGAAAATCTAATGAAAAGAAAAACCATTAGAATGGGATGAAAAATAACTTATCGCCCTTTTACCCCTTTTAATCAGGTTATGATACCAAAAAATTGCTTGGAGTAACTTTTGTTGCATTTTTCATAGGGAACCATTTGGAAAAAAACTCCATCATAATTGGATGAAAAATAAAATTGTCAAAAAATATGCCAAAATATGCGAAAATTGACTCTTTCACCAATTTTTCCCTCTTTACCTCAAAAATTGTAAGAGATAGATAAAAATTCTGTTGTCATACTACCAAAAGCTTTCATTGAGAAGAATCTAATAAAAAACCCAACCAAATCAGATGTAAAATAAAAAATTTTCATCTCCTGCAAAATTGCTTTTTTTAAACCCTTTTACACAAAAATTGGTAAATGGAACAAAAAATGCTTGTTTTTGTTGCATTTTTCATAAGGAATCATTTGAAAAAAAATAACCCCCATCATCAGAGGAGAAATAAATAAGTTGCCAAAATAAGGGCATGCCATTTTTCAACCCTGTGTATTTCAATAATGGTCAGAGATGGATAATGGCACTTGTGGCTCATTAAGTTGGCTTTGTCACTAAGAGTACAAAAAAAAATTAAAATCAGACAAAAAATAGATAATTACATTAACATTAACATAAGAAAAACCTATTTCAGTCCCTCCCCAAAAAACAAGTGGGGCTAGATCACCCAAAATCAATACCAACCTTAATCTAGTTAAAAAAATCAATGTCCCAAAATATAAAAAGAAAAGTTATTGTGTGGAAAATGCCGCTGACGAGGACAGCACCATATCATAATATGACAGCAATTTTTTGTGTCTTATAAAAAGTCTGATCCTCCAACTAACATCATATATCTTGCTAAAAATGTTAGTGTCTGATATGAGAGGGAAATAGATAATCATGTAATTTACCTTGGAAAAATAGCCGACTATGTGGTAACCTTTGATATCAATTTCACACATGACATAAAACAGGAATGGATCTGTATCATAATACAACGTTTTATGGTCCAGAAATAACTTGGCTAGAAGACATAAATTCTGGGCATATACCTAAAATAATTAATTTCTGAGATATACTGTAACATATGGAGTAAATATAGTGTAAATTCTAAACATGTAATACAATAATCTAAGCATATACTGTTTTTTGGTTGTAGATTATATGTACAATTTTACCCTAAAAACATTTGTCCAAGCTGTCAGGACTCAGATTGCTTATTTATTTCCATTTTTGACGGTTTAAAAGAAAAGAAAGTTATTGTATGCAATACTTGATATATTTATATACAGTTCATCAACTTGATTATGATGTTTATTCATCAAAAACTTATTTTCTTGCCAACATGTTACATCTATGTGTGCACTAGCCACAATTTTATAACAAAATATCAAATTGTGACAATTGCAAACAGTTTCCATGGTTGTTTAAGTAACTCTCTATTTTAAGAAAGATGTTGATTAATGTTAACTGTCTTAAATTACAGCAATCTAATCAAATAACAGTAAGTTCCAAAAATGCAGATGAGTTCAGCACGGGTTTGCATTTCTGTCCCGAATTCCAAGCCCTCAGTAAGATAATAAGAAAATTGTACCCAGGTCTTTTTGTTTCTCTTTAAGGACATGGTTTGTGGATCAATATTGATTTGATGCATGGAAAAATATGAAGAGAAAATGTCAGCTTTGTGAGGGGTTTCATAAGACACGTTACCCACCCAAGGCCAGCCATTTAAAATTTATGCTTACTTTGTTTTTTCTACCATCTATTTCAAAAAATGATATGTTTCCTTTTCTGTAAATTTCATTGCCAGGAGGATACTTCAATAAACATTTTGCCTGAAACATAGCAATCACATCTTACAAACAATCTAACAACAAATTTCATTCTGAAGAGAAGCATATAACACTAAGGAATCTTACTTTGATATAACTCAAACTAGTTACTGTGAAAATAAATGAGGTTAAGAGTTATTGAATTCCAACTCCTTAAAAGAATTATTAGATTGTTGTGAAGGATAATGTCACATTGTCAGGTATTAAGTTACATGCTTTGTCTAAATGAGTCACTTTTGATGAATGTAATCAATCAAATGTCACTCATCATACCAAGTGATGTCTTGTTTTCATATACTGAAATAATGCTGTGATAAAAGTGGAGAAGCTCGAGAATATTTGTTGTATTATAATTACTGATACAAAGAATATAGGACATTTTGTATCTTGTTTCTATTTTTTATCACACAGTTGTTAATATTATTAAACATTTAAAACTCACCAGATGTCGTTCCAAACACTTTCTACTTTTAACATACTTTAAACAATATTCACAAATATAAACTATAGGTGCTGATGTTAATTCCTGAAATGTAAAAATTGATGTTTCTTCACAAAGCTTACTTCAAAAATAAATAAAATATTTTCAATGAAAATCAAAAGTGCCTTCAAACAAGTTTTTTTTTTTTAAATTATCAGTAAGAATGAGAAATATCTTTGGAATGTACTAATAGTGATTATTAGCTGTATGACAACTTCTGAAGGCTGAGCACAGTTGTTGTTTGTTTAATCAAATATTCTTCTTGCACTTTACCCACAGTTAAATTGGGCCTTTGCCTAGGATATTTGTTATAAAAGAATGTAAAATGTGGATGGTATCTTTTTGGCATATATTGCATTTTCTTTTTACGATATTATCTCTTGTGCTGTGTGGAGGTTCTGCTTGAGTTGTATGCTCTTATTTATTTTCAGGTTCTGGAATATATGTTAGATACCGTCTATTTGTAAAATTCCCTGATTATTATTTTTTTGGCTTAACTGTATTCATTACATCATGAACTGTTTATTTCATGTAACTTAAATTCATAAAATTGAATCTTCCTATTTTTAGGTCCTAGTGTGTCTGATAAAGGTAATGCCAGAAAAGTGCTTTACACACAGTTAAATTTGGCTTTTGAATATTTGATATAAAAGTATGAAAACTGTGGATCTTAACTTTCTTCCATATATTCCATGATCTTCTTTTAAATATTATTAACTGTGTCACAAGCTTCAAATTACTAGTCATTTTGATGTGTGCCATAAAAAGTTCCATTCACTTAATAAAAGACATTTCATAAAGAAATTCATAAAGTTTGACTGATCTTTCTAATTTTGGCCACTAGCATTTCTGATGAAGGTAAATCCAGAAAAGCTCTTTTTTAGCAGCTATATTTGGCTTTTGAATATTTGTTGTATAGTAATGTATGAGGCCTAAAAAAAATTCAGTATTTCCGGTAATGTCTCTTTCAAAATTAGGGTCGGTAGGTAGGTTCTTTTTTTAATAATAGATTTGCAAGGAATTGCAATTGGAATATGTTCAATGATTTTCAAAAGATTTTCTTACATCCATATGCTTGCACTTAGAGAATTTTAATGCAAACACACAGAACTGGTTGCCATGGCCATGCCACTTGTGTCATTTATTAATAAATTTTGAACCTCCATGCCGGAGAGCAAGGCGATTCTAGTAAAAAATTGATGACGGAAACGCCGATAATTCGTATTTTTTTATTTTTATCTTTTTTTGGACACCACAAAAAAATTAGGGTCGGCATGGAAAAATAAGGTTGGCCAGGTTACCGGAAATACAGAATTTTTTTTTTTGGCCTGATGTGGATTGTATCTTTCTGACATATATTTCATATGCTTTCTCTTAAATTTTTATTTTACATTCTTGTTTTTTACTCACCTGTGGATAAGGTGAGAAGTACCATGGCTTTATACGATGTTCTCCTAGTTCTATCAACTCTACATTCTTCATGCGGGTTACAATGTCATCATTGTGTGCAACCATACTTCCTGTCTGTCTTGGCTTTTTCTCTGCTGGTAAGCCATCTTCATTCTGTAGTAAAAACACATCTTTTTTGTTAAGCCAGGACATAACGTCACATGTAACAATATTTCTGTCATATTATGGGAGTCTGTTAATTGGTAAAAAAAGCTGGAGTAATCAGATGAGAACCAAGTAAATAAAAAAGCTATCAAATGCATTTAGTGCACCTTTTTATTGTTGCAAAGTCTGGGCAAACTCATGCTACACAGGTGATAGATTACAATGATCTGAAAAGCTAAGTTAAAATCAACTACCTGAATTACTTTGCCATCAAGTATAAAAGTACTGATACATTATAAAACCTAACAGTATCAGTACAGAATTAAACCATCATGATGATTTAGATCTGATCACAACCATTGGCATCCTACCCTTGTTGAATTCTTTGTGTAAACCTCTAAATTTTGAAATTTTGGCTGCTCTTATCAAAATGTAGTGCAGTCTCAATTACATCTGCTCCAAATCTTCATTTTTCATACCACACATTAATAATGGTCAAAAGTGTTTGTTCAAACCAACAATGTTCAGTGTACCAAACACCCCATTAATAAGCTTGTTATAAAAGATAGAATCAGGCTACATATTTTCTGTCTAAAAAGAAAACAAGATATAGAGAGGGGAAACTAACTTTTTACTAAACATACCATTGGCTCTTCCTCGGGTCGTGGTCTTTTTCTGTTTACTACAGAGCTCTTTTTGTTGGATGTGCTCGTGCCATTCTAAAAAAAAATAATTTGTTCTTTATTTAAACAGAAAGTGATATTTATCACTTAAAAATAATCATTTTAAGAATAATAAATTCTGCTCAGTTGTTTTGTTAACCCTCTCACAAAAATATTATACCGAGATGCTGAATATTTTGAAATTTGTATGATGTTTTTATTTTTGTAAGAAGAAATAATGGAATATGAGTACCAATAATAAGAATTAATATTACATTTACACATTTACTACAAAAGATTCATATACAAAACTTCAAATCAGTTATCATCTTAAGCACTAAGGAGGAAAGGGGGTGCACATCAAACAAAATTTGAAACCAGTTGCTTAAATGTTTATTCCAGGAAAATATCTTGTTACCAATGGATTATCTGCCCTTGGAATAAGCCGAGATGAATTTCCTTCCAATATGCATATCTACACATTGTATCTAATGTTCATGTAGAGTTTCATTGAAATAAGAGTAGATGCACTTAAAATGTATGTGGACAGATGGACAATGTGATTTCTATACACCCCTCAAACTTTGTTTATGGGAGTACGATGTTAAACAGATTTTCAAGTTAACCTTACTTACCACAAGGATAATTTCTCGTTCTGGACTGGATGGTCGTGATCCAGGTCCGGATCCAGATCCTATTTTACTACTAGAGTCTTTCTTTGGGGTCTTTTGGTCCTTTCTTGGGGGTTCCAGTTTATTCAGGTCCATCCTTTCCTCAGGTACCCATTCATCAAGACGTTTATTAACTGTAATCAAAATGTATCACAATAAATCTTTTTCGGAGGATGACTGAAGCAAGGTTATATGTATTGTGATAAACTTTGCATATAGAATTGATAAACAAAATGTGTAAATAACTTACACTGGGGAGTAATCGACAAGAAGTTAGTCCACTGATGGATGTAATTGTATGTTATTTGATGTGGCAAGTGAAAAATCTTCATAAACCAAACCATATCATGTTAGATTAACCACTGTGTGATTGTGATGTGTTTATCGTCTGTGATATAATCAGTCTTCCAACATGTCTTATTACCCACACCTAATTTAAACAGTACATTTAAACCTACTACCAACATAACAGCCTTATTAATCTATCGTTCGAAAGCAAGTTACTTTAACTAGAGGGTCCACAAATCTTGACCCATTGACATCAGAAATATATATTTCTGAAATATGCTTGCCTTTGATTTTGTTTGTTTGATTGGGGTTTAACGCCACTTTCATTAATATTTCTGTCATATCACAGCAGTCAGTTTTATTGGTTGAGGAAGCCATAGTACCAGGAGAGAACCACACTTTGGGCAGGTAACTGACAAACACTTGCCTTTGAAATCCATTACATGTATATATATGATGTTTAGTCAGATAATAATATATTTTCTTATGTTAAAATAAAATGTCTATAGGAATTGAATAGATGACTATACTTTGAAAAACTACAAATATAATTGTACTAAACTGAATAAAATATTATGAATCCAACTTACAGTCTTCATAATGAATGTAGTACATATTCTTTCCATTGACTTCTTTCTTCCCAAGTATTTCTGCCAAGTCTAGAAATAACCATGGTAATTGAAAGTATAAGTTAACATATTCATTTGACAAGCAATTATACATACACATATGTACCATGAGGGAGAACCTACATTGTAGTTTAAACTTTGTTAAGACTTTACACAAGAGGCTAAAAATTCTTTGTCAAGCAAAATTTATTTACCTTATTCCATGTGCTTATTAAAAACAAAGCATTTAAAATGTTTTTAACGCAAACATTAGGTAAGAGATTATGTCATACAAAATAGACAGAGACCTAACAGGTACAGTTATGACTCAATGCCAGATATTATGTTTGTTTCTTTGGTT